>JAJJWO010000069.1:0-15542 GCA_021655895.1 Fusarium sp. NRRL 66739
AGCATCGACAACCACCAGATCCTCCTCCTCCTGCGTCCACCCCTCGCCCTCATCCAGCCCCAGCCCCTGCGCCGCGACATCCTTTCCTCCCATGCTGAGACCCCAGAACAGCTCCCTCACGCGCTTCTGCATGCCCGATCGCTCGTAAACCTCTCCTCCCCAGCCACCGCGTGACTGAGCCTGCTCTTCCGTCAGGTCGAGGAAGAGGACGAGGTCCGGCCGCGGAAGACCTCGTTCCGGGGCGCGGGCCCAAGCAAGCGAAAGGGACGGATTCTGCTTGGCTGCTGAGTAGACGATGCCTGAATGGTAGTAGCGGTCGCAGACGATGGTTGTTCCTGAGGCGAGAAGGGATTGGATTTGTTTGCTGGAGGGTTAGACGAATATTGATACCGAAGCAGGGCACTCACACAGCCTCCCATCTGTTGGCGCTGAAGAGGAGGTGGATGACATGATCCTCCATCTCGACGTCGCTCTTGAGATAGCTATCAATCATTTGCCCGATAGGTGTAGTCCTGTCTAGCCAGAGTCAGTCAAATCCAGACCCAGACGATAGACTCACCAGGAAATCTCATCACCTTGACCTTTTTCCCCTCTTCCACAAAACGCTGCTCCAGCAGTTTCACCTGCGTCGTCTTTCCGCTCCGGTCCAATCCCTCCAGGACGATGAATGCGCCTCTCGATTTGGACTCATCGGGAGGGTCAGAGCTCGCAATGGCGGCTGTAGCAAGGTCGTTGATTGAGGACATGGTGAGGTGGTGAGGGGAAGTTCAAGCTGACAGGTATTCACACTGTTTATGGTAGCGTTTATGCTAGCTTTCACGTGGGACACAGTGCGGCGCACGCCATCAGATCACATTTATCAAGTCAATGGTAATATCAAAGTCAAGTCAATTCAGATAAACTCCTCACAGCCAAACTCCAAAACAAAACAGTACCCCAGCGCTTGGTAGCCTGCAATCAGTCCATCCAACGCCATGCCTATATACTCCATTCCATCCGTCACGCGTCACGCATTACGTTATTCGTCCATTCATGTGCTTGCAGGTTCAGTTTCATCTTGGGCGCTGCCGCTTTCCCACAGCTCAAAGCTTTCCCCTGTTCCCTCGATGGGTTCAAGTACAGCCGCCTTGGCTGATCCCTCAGTCGGCTTGGCCATGAGGTTGTCGATATCCTCTGTGGTGGGGTCGATGGGCTTTTCAAGATCGACCTGAGCTTGCGGTTCATCATCCGCAGGCACAAGGATCACTGATGTCTCATCGCAACCCTCGGGGTAGAAGTCGGCAGTGTTCATCTCTCCCAATGCGACGCGCTCCTTTTCGACAACCATGTCATCGGCATTCCTGGGCGAGCGACGAGTTTGGGAGACGTCGTCAGGAGGAGGGACGTTCTCCTTGTCGCGACCCTCAGCGCGATCTCTGCTAGCCTTGCGCTCGCTGTCCTCGTCGGAAGAAATGTCAAGCACGCATGTGCTGTGCTGAAGAAGATTGGTCATCTCCTGCTCAGGCGTATCCTCGTGAATGTCAAAGAACCAGCTAGCCTTCATGTCCGGCTCCTGCAGAGGACTCAGTTCCTTGGGGGCAGACTTGGCGCCATAGCCGGGGATGGTGCCCTTGAGAGCAGCATCGAGAGAAAAGGGAGCGGCAGACCCGAGGTTGAAGGAGGGAGGGTCAACACGGGCGTAGGGGCCTGCGGTGCGTCGCCGGCTGGAAGCAACACCAGATCGCTTGCTCCGCGTTGGGGATCGACCAGCGGGAGCGTGGAGAGGTGAGGATTTGGAGATGCCAGCGTTGAGCTTTGTGGCGGGAGACTTTGGTTGCAATGTGCGGCGGGATTTGATTGGGCTCGTGAGACGATCGGGAATGGGAGAGGGAGCAGCCTTGAGGAGATAGGCTGAGGGCTTGACTGGCTTGAGGATTTCCTTGGAGTCTGAGGCTCTGGAGCCCTTGGATCGTTTGGCAGATGCAGATGGGTCGACATTCTCAGAATCGTCGGCGTCAATCATCTCAGCCTTGCGTTTGCCTGATGTAGGAAGGGCTGATGCGAGTTAGTGAAGCCCAACCCCGGCAACATCTCCACATACCATTCTGCCTGTTCTTTTGACTTGTGAGGGTCTGAAGGCGACTCCCGTCGAGGGGGGCAAATGGTTGACGGGTGACAGCAGCCATGATGGGAAGCGAATAGCAAGTGTCGGGCGAAAGCAAAGGCCAGCTTGTTTATTATGACCGCGTTGTTCTTTGTCTAAAGGTATAAGACGGAGGTGAATGAGTGGGAGGGAGCGGGTAGAAAAGAGGTGCCAAAGGTGGGTTTTGGTGCGGAGGCGCGTGGAGGGAGATCGGTAACAAGGGAGCTGGCGCGAGAAGTGGGCGTCTCGTGCCTTGGACGTGAGCGCGGAGCGTGGCTGCAGAAGCACAGGCCCAACAGCGAGGGATAACAGGTGAAACAGCCACTGTAGGAACGTAGCCTGTAGATGATAGAGGTGGTATTGGATGCCGTGGAGTGATTGATGACGGTCAGTATCAGTCAAGATATGATGCTCACATTTCTGCCTCAGGCGTCATCCCCTCAGTTGAAGCGCTCAACGCGCCAATCCCGGTCCGTGTCACCGCTCATCATCGGCCGCTAATCTGGCCTTGCCTCTTGTTTCTCATGATTCGTCCATCCAACAGGCCTTGGCCTTGTGGGACACGGCAAACATAAGCGTTAATCCAGTTCTATCAATCTCATGTCCAATCGTCGCGTCCAATCCTGGCGTCAATGCAAGGGAGAGACATTGATCTCACCACGGCGAGCTATCGTTTCGATCTTCCGAAACAGACACGGTCGCGAGACGGTGCGTCCCGAGTCCGTTCTCGATGGCTGTGAGAAGCCGCCTGAACTGGTGATGCAGACCTGTTGACGCTCTCCGTGAGCTGCTCTTGGTGTGCTCTTGACCTTGCCTCACCAGACTCAGCCAGCCAGCAGCCAGCCATCCTGGTCGTTTATATGCGGCCATCGTCTCATCACATCTATACAAAGTAACGTCATTCAATTGGTCTCTCTCTCTTCAGCTGATCCACAGCTCGTAAAGATCTGCCAACCCAATCTATCATCCACCAATGTGTAAGCGGGGCGGCTACTTACAGGTCATAAGATGAGCGGCAACTCAAGTGGCCATAATGCCTTCATTAAAGGTCAGGCCATCCGCGTCCTTATAACTCGCGTCCGCGTCGTGTTGTCGTATTGCTTGGTGGACTGGTGCAACATCGGCTAATGCACTCAGCTGCAACCTGGAGGCTGGGGATGGATCAAGAGCCTACCGCCATGGCCATAACGAGCTCTTGACCATCGGGTTGCATAAGTGTAGGCTTCGCCCCAATGCCAACTCAGAGGCAGCCAAATGTTTTCCTTTCTGCGACCGTCAGTAGGTCTGGCCAACATCAATCGTCCATCAATGCCTTGGCTACTTGTCACATGAATCAAGCGATTCAGCTGCTCAGCGTTAGCGATGATAATGGCAGGGAATGGACTGAATAAGTCTATTGAACTGATCTTCCGAGCTATGAAGTAGTAACGATACTGTCGTGTCTGAGGTACTGATTCATAGCAATGCTTCACCAAACCACCTTTCGACCGCCTTCACCATGCGCTTCCGCCAATGCTCACTTATCCTCATGAAGATGGTGTGGCTCACGGTTCACGGGCCTGCTCGGAACCTCATCGTCTGCTTCAAGTGTGTGCGGACGGGTTGATTTCCCTGGCCGGCTCACAATGTCATTGTGCAAGTGGTGGCTGTTGGTAGGATATGCTCCTGGCGCCGTTGCGTCCTGATGGAGTTGGTGCTCAGTTGGCGCCTTTCCTGATCGGCTTACCACATCGTGGTGCAGATGATGAGTTGTGGTAGGATATGTTCTCTCGTCCTGGGGAAGGTGATGCTTTGGAGTGCCGGCCCGCTGCGGACGAAAGGTCTCGCCTTCATCAAAGCCATTGTCGGCCTTGGACTGGGCAGGATGCGACTCGCTGGCATCATGGAAGAAGTCATGCCTGTGGACAGAGGGTGGACTGACTGGCGCCTTGGTGTCGGTTCTGAGTTGATGAATTGGGGGCGGATACACAGGAGTGGACGAGTCATCCTTCAGCTTGTGATTCGTCTTGTACATGGTCGGTCCCTTTGGGTCTTTGGCAAGGTCATGGCTGTGGACGAGTACGGCGTCGGTGGGCGCAACTGGATCCCGAGCAATCGATCTCTCCCGCTTCTTGCTTCGCCGACTGCTCGACGAATGACTTGTGGCTTCGGAGCTGTCTTCAGGGATAGACGGGAGAGGATCGTCTTGCTCCGTGCAAGGAGATGGTGACTTGCTGTTTGTCCTTGACGAGCTCGAAGACGTGGACATGGACGGCTGGGGCTCATACCCACACGTGCTCTGGCTGTGCTTTCGTGGCTTCTCCCGCAGCATGATCTCGTTTTCGATCTGAACCAGAGTCTCGCAGGGATAGCAGCAGCTGTCAATGAAGTCCGTACTCTGGTTGCCGATGATGTTGTACGTGTCTCGAACTTGACCTCGGAGCTTGGAGATGAAGCCACCATAGACTGGATGTGTTAGCACTGTTTGACTTGTGAATGGGACACTCACGAGGAAAGCAGAGAGCAAAGACCCAGCAGTTGTCTGTGGTGATGGGGTATATGGGGGCCTTGGACTTGTATTCCTCGCGTGTCTCATAGATGCCATTTCTTCGGTCCTCGACCTGTTTGAGGCGGAACTTGGCACGGCCATAGACGACACAGGGACAGCAGACCGCTTCACACATGACATCGTCGGGGGCATACTCTTCACTGTTGTACAGCCATCGGCTGGGCTTGGTGTCGGCTGGCTTCTCCATGGTGCGGGTGGTGGATGTACAAGCAGAGGCTCAGATGGAGTGATGAGAAGATGGGGATGATGCAACGAGCGAAAGAATGATGGATTGGCGATGATGGATGAAGAAAAGAATGAATGAAAGATGATGGAGAGAGGTGTCAAGGAGGAGAGGAATGATGGTTGGTTTAGGAGGTGCTGCCTGGAGAATTGGAGGAAGGAGTGAGCGAGGAAGGAGTGAGTGAGGAAGGAGCAAGTGATGGAAGACGCGCACCAAACGGCAAGTGAAGGCATCACGACAACGTCTGCAGCTGAGATAAGGCGGTGGCTATTGTAGACGGGTCAAGAATGGACAAGTTATTGGTAATTCTATGATGTATCTGCTCCTGCAAAGCTGTTTGGCATTGAACCATCAGATGAGCCATCTGAGTGAATTCTGATATCTATCACCATTCACAGTATTGTTACAAGCTATCCTTACAGAAGAGCGGGGTCAGTTTCTTGCTTTGACCAAGAACAGTTTGTCCATAACTCATATCCCAATGCTCATACAATTGCCAATATTAATACAAGCAAGCCCCAGCGTTGTCTGTAACATTTGCTAGCCGCAGAATCGAGCGCATATCAATCCTCGCTGCAAAACCCTCATTGCAAACCCTCATTGCAAACCCTCACTGCAGATCACAGCCCCTCAACTCCATCCACCACTTGCACACATCACCAAAGCTCAGCCACGCCGTCGTCATCTCGACGGAATAGCCGACGTACCACGAACCTGGCGCTACCCAAACCTTGAACTCCAAAGTGGCGAGGCTTGCCGTGTCAAAAGATCGGAATATTGAATAGAAGCCATCAATTCCAGTGCGCGACAAGCTCGGAACCCAGTTCCGCCAACAAACCCAACAGCCTGTTCCTGAAGCATCACTTGACAGCTACAGTCGACGTCGAGCCGAGAACTCGGTGGGTGCGTTCCTTGGCAAGGGAAGCTAATGCAGGGACCCCAGCACTCGCAGCGACCAGTCTCGACCTCTGTTCCCCTCAGTCACCAGTGACACCTTGGACAGCGACGTTTGGCGGATTGAAAGGGCAAACCTTGTGTCGTGGCGATTGTGTTCTTGGAGTGATCGTCGTGGGAGAGCAGATTGCACTCGTGTGCGTTATGTGCGGTCGCAGTTGAATGCCCGCTGAAATGCTTGACTCATGGCAGAGTTATAAACAGCACAGAATACGCGGAGATCCCTGTGCCATACGCGGACATGATACAAGACAAGTTCCAGATAAGATAGCCCAGGTCAGGTACTGAAGTGGATGCTGCTGAAACGGAGCAGCAGCAGGGAAGAGCTTTCGAGTTGTCCATCCATTGAATGGTCAAACCGTGTTGCCGTGGCTGCTGTCGATCAAGCTTGCAGATAGAATAGAATTTCAGGAGATGGAATTCCGTGGCGGACCACTCCCGGGACCTTAAACCTTGTGCCTGGCGATTGACTCGATGATTGCCAACGTCTGCCGAGCGTCATGTGGTTTCTGGAGAGATGGACACAGGTAGATGGTGAGGTTTACATGGTCATGCCATGAGCAACAAACGTGACCCCAAGTTTCAACTGACGATAGCACACGACTCGACACGGTTCGTCGGCTGCCAAGGTTGCTTGGCCCTCAGAATAGCAAGCAGCTCGACTGCAAGCTTCTGTCTAGCGTGAGCGACGGGGGCGAGTCAGGGCCCTAGGAAAGCCAAGAGCCGTCTGTGGAGCGATGCCGGTGGCGCTCTCGCCGTTCAAGAACCATGGCAGTCGAGTTTAAAAGACGTGAGCCATTTTCGATGGGGAAGGTGAGGTATTGCTGGGCAAGCGAGCATGTCAATTCGTGGGATTTGAGCCGTGCCACATGGGAATGGATGTTGTACGCGGAGAGGTTCTGGACTGGATCTGATGGGATTTCGACTGCGACTTTGATTACGACTGCAACTGTTACTAGCCAGATTAGCTTTGTCCGCAAATCAAGCAAACCTTGAGTGATATATCATTCAGACTCTCAGTCTCAGAGTCCCAGGTGATGATGCCATGCCATGCCTTGCCATGCGCAGGCGAATGATGATGATCCTGGAGCAATCTAGAGCGTAGCAGCAGCCAAGCCAAAAGGGGCCTAAGAAGTCGGGGTTTGCCGCTAGCCACGCTAGCGTACCACTAAGCTCTCCCGCCAGGCCCAAAGGCGGCAAGCCCACTATTAGCGCACCCGCTTTAGGCCAGGGCCCTGTTGATTAGGGGCTTTCTCTGATAGAACGTGATGCCCGTGGTTGCTGCTCGTGGGCGTTCTCCCACTGTCTGTGGCTTCGTGTGCAGAGATTCTGATACAAATACAAGGTTTCCTGCTGTGGGAAATGCCAGGGTCTGGCTGTTGGACGGTCAAACTCTGAGCTCGTCTCCTGAATGAACTGAACTCAATAAACGACTGCAATCTCGTCTCGACAGAGGCTCAATCTTTGGTTTCCTTCTATTTTCTTGGCTCTGCCCTTGGACCAATCTCAGCGCTGCACCGCAAGGACTGAGCGACGACGATTCGACCGATGCTCTGAGACCAGGCCGCCTTGATCAGCACTTGTTGAGCTTCATTCATTCATTGACTGTCTCCTGAACAAACAATCGCTCTCTATTTCTTTGCTTCTCGCCGTCTTTGTCTTCTCCCCGTGGTCGATTCAACCCTATCGGGCCTCCTCTCGCCCCCTAGTCAGAGTATCCCTGGCGGCCTCCATCGCGACATTACTCCCCAACAAATTCAAATCTACGCTCAAGCTCAATTCTCTTGTCGGTAGAAGCAAAAGGCATGTACCAGCCGTTGCTGCTCTAGTGACACCTGCCACTGTCGCACATCCGTCACTCCAGCCACACGTCACCTGAGACTGACCGTCGACAGCTTATATCAATCCCTCAACCATCCCTTATCCCTTGCCAGACAAAACAAACACGCCCGCGATGCCTTCAAACTACGAAAAGCTCTCCCGCCCCAGCGGCGACACAAACCTCACCCTCCCCGAAAAGGCCGTATACACCACAAATGCCGCCGTCGAAACCCCCCGCGTCAGCACGACATCGACGCCTCGATCGGACATGGCCAACCCCTTCGACACCGACATCGAGGCCATGCCCACGCGCAGCTCAGAGTCATGCATACAGCACAAGACATCAGCCAGTCCCCTCGCTAGGAAGAGCGACTGCCAGGTCTGGCCTGGAAAAGACCACTGGAAGCAGCAGGCCAAGGCTGCAAAGGCCAAGAACCGATGCAGCTGCATGGCGCATCTGAGCCAACGGAATCGCTGGATCGTCAAGGGCCTCATTGTCTTCCTCGTCGTTGGCATCGCCGTCGGTGTTGGTTTCGGCGTGAGCAAGCCGCTGAACGCGCCCATATGGGGAGACCACGACAACTCTACCAACTAGCATTTTGTCTTTCGGTCCCAGGCATTCTAGATGCCAGGGGCTCTTGATTGTCTGGGCGTATCCTTTTCATTACCTAGCGCGCTGGATTTCTTTCACATCATGAACAGGCGTTGTGGTGTCGACATATTTTGTGTGGTTACATTTAACTGGAACGGGCGTGATGGGCTACGGGACAATGGGCCATGTTCTTTTATTGTTTATTCGCTCAGTTTGAGACTACAGACTAGAGTAGAGGAAAAGAGCCTCACAGCCGAGGCAGGGGTTTCCCCATGTTCAATGTTCTGGTGTCTGACGTTTGGTGATGCCTCCATGTCCTGGCTCCACAGGATCGTCAGGTACAGATCAGATCAAGATCAAGATCCGTCCAGGATGTGGGGGAACAAGATGCAGGTTCACCTTGTGGGAATGGTGACAAGCTGATGGAGGGGATCCACAGGTTCCCGAGTCTTCCGGCTGGTGTCTTTTATTGCTGACCTATTCCCGGTTTGCTCTCAGTCTCTTTGTGCTTCGTCACTATTCCTGGTCTATCTGTCCCAGCAAAAACGGTAAGTTAGATGAGGGCAAGGCCAGCTACGATGGTTGCTACTCAACTTGACTACTAATAACCAGTCAACCTCCACGATCAAGTGTTGGGACCACTGACTACAGGTTCGAGATTGTTCAGTGCCTGTTCCCATGTTCAGGGTTGTTCAGCTCCCAACACTACGAACAAGCAAAGCAGACAATCACGATACCACATTCACAATGCTATATAATACTCACTCTCCCCATCACTAACAATCATCAACGCAATGTCACCATCACTCTTACAAACCGCCTTCCTCGCCCTCTTCGTTACCAAGAAATGGACGCCCATTCTCTACTATCATCCTCACTCTCGCGCCTTTCCTGGCCGCCAACTCGCCGCTCGCCCGATGTGGGAATTGCGCCTGGGGAGGGCAACAAGCCTTCGTCTCCAGACAGAGTTGTCACCACTGCGATCGTTTGCGGCATCGCCGTGCTCTTCGCTCTACCCGTTGTTTGGCTCGTGATTGCCTGGTGCATCAGGAACCGGAGAGCGAGGAGAGATGCCGAGCAGAATGTTGGGATGTAGATGCAGTGTTAGTTGAAAGAATGCGCTGGTCGTTTACAATTAGAGTATTTCAATGTAATATACCCTATAAGTCGAGATCAGGGCAGCCCAGTAGGAATAACACAGCTGTTTTCTTCAACACAATGAGGCTTATCTTGCCACTTGCCAGATAACACAATAACAGTTAGTCTAGAGTATAATACACATGTATTGAGCCTATATCCCAGAGCATATATTACTAACAATTCTCAATAGGACTTGATATTTCTGGTCCCAGATGAGCAAATGCCAGCAGTAAATGCTATTGCCAAAGAGAAGGGCTTGCTTGATGACCATCGCCCACCGACCTATCTCTGAGCTTGCGAAGCAAGGCTCTCGCCATGTTTATGGAGAACGTAGTCACCGACTGATACTGCTGCCTCTTTCTTGGGCTGGCATTCAGCAGCAAGAGCTCATGCTGTAGACACCTAGTCAACCTCTCCCTTGTACTGCTTGGACGGTGCCCTTGTGTAATTCGTGAAAAATATTACCAGAATAAGATAAAATTATACAATATTCTTCACAGCTCAGGTTTAATATTTAAAAGGCTTTATCTTTGTAAATCTCAGTGACGCCTTGACTAATGTAGTCAAGATCTAAATAAGCACAGAGAACTGACTCATAGACCTCATTCATCAAAGAACTGAAACTTGTTCAACCACATTCATTGTTCTTTGACCAACTATCCTTACCGCAGACATGACCCAAAACTCACATATAAACCCTCCCCGCCATGACCCATCCCCAAGCACCTCCCATGGCTCTGGAAAACACCATCCACGGTCCCATAGAGACATATCTCCTACTACTCATCATCTGCATCGCCATCTTCATATTCTACATCCTCATTCGAAAAATGACCCAGCCCCCCTGGCGCAAGCTTGACGAAGAGTCAGCCCTCCAGCGCGGCTTGCTCGTCGAAGCGGTACGGGTCCACAAGGACGTGGAGGTCTACTCGCGAGATCTGGAAAAGCCTCTGTATGATCCGTCGTTTGCTGTAAGTGAGCAAAGACTCACGCCCGTGCCCAAGCCAGAACTAACAAGCCGGCCAAGGAGTACACCAGCTCGGCCGACACTTGTGAGCAGAGCCTGAACAGCTTAAACATGGATGAATTTGAGGACGTCCCCCTGTCCCCAAAGCTAGGACAGTCAATGACGCTGAGGGTCGAGTTGTCCAAAGGAATGTGTGACGTTCAAGAGTACTGGTACAAAAAATGATCTGAACAAGCTGCAGGTCAGCAATCAACTTATACCACCGTTGCCCCTCTACTAGCTAGCATACATCATCCACAATACGATTAACAGCCGATTGTATCTTGCCTGAAATACCTCAGTAGCCGCCTGACCACTGGTAAGCTGGCGTGCGGCCCCGCGCCAATACCCATGTTTATCTATCCCAGAGGTGATCCTGACCTCTCCCATAATCCGTAATAAAGTAACAGTAGTCAAGCGCAAAGGAGACGATCCAGGTGTATGTAATGACAAAAGAAACAGTTGCAACGACTTGCAGGTTTGGTTGCCGGCGGCGATGGTCGGTAACGTAGGTCGTGATGTTGTCAGGTTCAACATGATAACTCGTGAAATGGCTGTTGGATTATACAGACTGATATAACAGGAGAGGCTCGCCGACGTTTTCGATCTCGGGGATTGTGCACTTTAGGTCGAAGGCCTTGGACAGAACAATCTTGAAGATCTGGGGGTGTCAGTTCTGGCTCGGCTGCTGGCTGGACGGCTTACCTTTTGCACGTTGATGCTGTGACTTGTACTTGAAAAGATCAACGCAGCCCGCATAGCTTTGGCAAAGCGCCTCGCCTGTTGCTGTTAGCTTAGCGTGGTGATGTCACGAACCACATACCTGATTTGAAATCTCCTCTTGGTCTTGGATGGGAAAGTTGACAAAGTGGTCGTACTTTGTACCCACAAGGATAGGAATGGCCGTCTTGTTGAAGCCACGCCCTTGACGATACCACTCCTTGATGCTGTTCAAGGTGCTCTTGCGCGTGAGATCAAACATGAAGAGGATAGCAACAGCATCGTTGCAGACGAGCGGCAGCATGTTGACAAACTCCCTCTGACCGCCGAGATCCCAGATGGAAAACGTGATTTCCGTGTTACGGATGGAGATTGTCTTTTCCATGAAGTTGACACCCAGCGTCTGGATATAGTCCTCGTCCCAGCTGCCCTCGACGTACTTGACCATCAGCGAGGTCTTTCCGATCTGGGCATCGCCCACCATGCCAACCTTGATCACGACATGGTTACGGCCGTTGGATGAAGGCTCGCCTGCGCTCTGGCGGTAGTCGTTGTAGGCCTGGTGTGCGGGGTTGGACAGGCCACTGGCCGGACGGGAGATTGGCGGCGCCGGCTGCACAGGCGGCGTGTATCTGCTGGAGGGGTCTTCTTGTCGCGGGCTCCGCGGGCTGTTGGAGAGGGTTTGGTCGATGGATGGGCTCGGCTGGTGATGGAAGCCGTTGCTGGGACCGACGTGGGGAGAGTCCTCGATGCCGCCTAGGGTGTCATCCTGGACTTCCCGCGGAGGAGGCGCTTCTGTCTCTACGACGGCGGCTTCGGGGGGAGGAGGTGCTTCTGTCTCCATGACGGTGGCTTCGGGGGGAGGAGAGACAGGGTCGGGGAGGATGGCCGTAGCCGCGGAGCTCGTAGAGTCGTCCAGGTTGAAGGTATTGAAGGTTGATTAGGAGAGGCGAGAGATGGGAGTGATCCAAATGAGTGTGGGGACAAGGTCGGTAGAGAACGTAATGAACGTAATGAATCGCCAGAGAAAAAGAAAGCCGGAGAGAAGAGAAAGGACGGTCAACAGGTTGTCAAAGACATCAAGCGCAGCGCAGCGCAGAGCAGAGCAGGGTGTGAGGTAGTGAGTGCGAGGTGGTAGCGGGGAGCGGTCGTCGGTAGTGGGTTTCGAGACAAAGCCAGGGAGGGACGTAGTGAGACAGGGCGTAATAGACGCGAGGAGAACCAAGTTAGTGTTTAGTCTGCAGCGTCTCTCAGCGAGCGTCAAATACGATACGATCCTTGGTGGGTTGGAGCCGCGACATGGACAAGGGGAGGGGGTTCGCTATTCGTCGCTGATGTTGGAGAGATGATGGTGGCTCAGCCTGTGCGGGACGGAATTTCAAGGCACCGGGTGGTACGGGTGAGCTGGGCAGGTGGTACAAGTCCACACAGCAATGATAGATGCAGTTGATTGAGTTCGGCTAGTTGTTTAATATGCGCGAAATCGTGTTGATGATGATGGTGTGTTTAGTCTCGGGAGACGCGCCCTGCAACGCGTCTGCGCCAAATGGTTGGTTGAGACACTGGCAATGGCTGGCTGAATGATGCAATTCGAGTCAGCCTAGAAAACGTCCCAATTCCGGTCCATGTTTACCTAGAGACAGACGGTTAGGTATCATCGTCTCAGCCGAGTTGAGATGCGTCATCTCGTCACTATTTGCAATGGAGTAAATAGCAACCGTGTTATGCAGCATTGCCTCAAGTGCATGGATGTATGCAAGCCAGCTGGCAGTTACGAGTACAGTACAAAGTATCCGTACATAATGCAACCAAGCTGAACCAACCACCAACCAAGCTGAACAAGTTGAAACAACCATGGCTTTGTTGATCTAGGTCCAAACAAACAAACCTCTTGGATCTCCCCTCTGCCGGCTCCTCTTGTATCGTGATTGGCTCACTGTTTCATACGAGATCGATCTCAACTCTGGCTAGACATAAGGCACTGATATATTCATCTATTGATCTATTTCTAAGCTCGACATTGACAGGAATAATTAATTGAAATGCATCCTCAATAACCATCAGGCACCTAACCTCTTGCTGACTAAGTCGGCACTCCTCCGATCCCACATCGGTCCATGTCCCGCATCCCGCCCGGACAAAGCTTGCTTCGATATCACCACTCGAACCACCACCACAATGGCCTCAATTGCTCGGTCCCTGCGCGTCGCCGCCCCTCTGGCCAGGAGCTTCGTCCCCCGCGCCCCCCTCGTCCGCGCACCCATCCGAGCCTTTTCCTCCACAAAGCTGAGTACGTCAGACCTAAACCGGTGGACGCAACGCAACTAACAAGTCAGGCCTCGCTCGAAGGTACACAAAGGACCACGAATGGATCGACCTCTCGGCAGACAAGAAGCACGGCTTCGTGGGCATCTCAGAGTACGCCGCCGAGCAGCTCGGTGACGTCGTCTACGTCGAGCTCCCCGAGACCGGCATGTGGGTTGAGCAGGGCGATGCCGTGGGCGCCGTCGAGTCAGTCAAGTCTGCCAGCGACATCAACGCCCCGATCCGCCTGCGCGTCCTCCAGGTCAACGACAACCTCGAGGAGAAGCCCTCCACCATCAACAAGGTCCCCGAGGACGACAGCGCCGGCGGCGGCTGGATCGTAAAGGTCGAGGTCGACGAGGAGGGCGCCAAGCAGTTTGACCAGCTGCTGGATGCCGAGGCCTACAAGGCTTATGCTGGAGCCGAATAACATGTACAAATCACGAATGGAACACGGATAGATCAGACGGGTATATTGGGTTAATTTTATATGCCGATCAACGGCGGTTCATGTCGCCTATCCTCATCATTTGACCGTCTCTGGCACCTGTCGGGTTTCATTGATGGCATCCAGAATCCTCTGCGCTCCTCGCTCCACCAATGTACTGGCCACCTGTCTTCCAAACCTGTCCGCCTCGTCTTGTGTATTGATCGCTTCCGTTGTGTCGCAGTCGACACCCTCGTCACCACGTAGGGAGACAACCGTAGCCTTCATTCGCAGTCTGCCGTCCACCCACTTTGTCTCGACGCCGATGGGAACGCTGCATCCGCCCTCGAGCGCTCTCATGAGGGCCCGCTCCGCCTCGCACGCCAGCATTGTTTGCTCGTTCTGAATCGTCTTGAGGAACTCGAGCACCTTCTTGTCATCCGCCCGGCACTCGACTCCCAGTGCACCCTGGCCGACGGCGTGAAGGATGCCTCCATTGTCGGACTCGAGGAACTGTGTAATGTGCTCGCCGAGGTCCATGCGCTGAAGACCTGCCGCGGCCAATATGATGCCCGTCAGGTCGGGGTCCTCTTCGAGCTTCCGTAGCCGGGTCTGGATGTTGCCTCGGTGGTCCTTGAACTTGAGGGTCGGGTACCGCCGAACAAGCTGGGCGATGCGGCGCACGCTGCTAGTACCGATGATGCTGCCGGCCGGCAGATCAGCCAGGGTCTTCCATCCGTGCTTGTCCTGCAGCTCCTTCTTGATCACGAGCGTATCTCTGGGGTCCTCGCGAGACGTGACACATCCGAGGACGCAACCTTCGGGAAGGACTGTCGGCATGTCCTTGAGCGAATGGACGACAATGTCTAGCTCCTTGTTGACGAGCTTCTCCTCGAGCTGCGACGTCCAGAGCCCCTTGCCACCAAAGTTGTAGAGGGCCGTGTTCTGGTCGCGATCGCCGGTGGTTGTCATGCTGTGGATGGGGAATTCATGATCGGGGAATTGCTTCTTGAGGGCGTCGACTACGATTTGGGTTTGGGCGAGGGCGAGAGGCGACTTGCGTGTGCCAACCTTGACGACGCCATTGTGAACCTGAGATTCCGACATGTTTGCTGTTGTGAATGGTAAGCTTGGAGGGGCAAGTCCAGCTTTTCGATGATGGTGGGGTTACGCACAGTTTCAATGGGACAGTGTTTGATGCCAGGCACTGTACGCCGATGCCGGACAGGCTCTGCGGGCTGTTCGCTTTAACTTGCAAGCACAGATATAGGACATGTATCGCATCAGTGCTACTGGAGAGATCATATGGCCGAGCCGGCCAGATACTGATGTAGTGATACTGACGGCGAGAAATGAACGTGTTCTTGAGACGAGCGTTACTGCCGGCTCAATGGCTATAGAACTTCAGACCGCAGCTTGAGTAACCATTATAGTGTAGGATATAAAGAGCACATCTCATCACTATGCTCCCACGGACATCTACAAGACAACTCCACTCGTTAACATGAAGCTTCAACTCACCATTCTTGGACTAGCTGCTCTAGCCCTGGCAAAGCCTCAGGTCCCTCCCCCAGCTGATCCATCTCCAGCTCCCCCTTCAACATCTCAACCTCCGCCTCCCCCGGCAGAGCCTCCCGTGCCCCCTCCGGCCGAACCGGCACCTCCATCTTCAGAGCCTCCGGCCC
>JAJJWO010000070.1:0-182647 GCA_021655895.1 Fusarium sp. NRRL 66739
TAATAAAACTGTCTAAAAAGGAACTTAAAAAGAGGGAAAAGGCAATATTATTTAATAAATTTACTATAGCTAGTAATTATAATAGCTTAGCTATAATATTTCACTCCTTAAAAAAGCTTAAGTATACTTATCTTTTATTATATTATATTTAAAGCTACTATACTTAATTATTTTTTTATATTAATTTTAAAAATAAATTTTAATTATTTATAAATAATATATCTATTAAATAATAATAAGCTATAATAATATTAGTTTATATTTAAGTCCTTCTTATCCTCTTTTTAACATACCTCTATTAATCTCTCAGTTAACTCAAGATAGGCATGGTTTACTTCATCCATTGAGCCGAAGGAGCAAGAACGCCATAGTCCTCCAAAGCCCATCAGGTCAAGGACCTCAGTCAGTGCAGACATAGTTCCTGCAGCTCTTGAGAATTGCTGCTTCGATGACAGAGTGCGCAATAAGGTATGGGCGGCTTTCAGCGTTGTTGAGTTTTGGCTGTGCAGTAATGTGTCATCTAATAATGAACGTATTGCTCCGCACCTATTTTAAAGAGTCAGCCTGATATCAAACCTGTGCATCGCTCAACAAACTCACAAAAGCTCCACCACAGATGGCCGTTCGGTAGCTAACTTGCTGAGCCAAGAGAGACTCCGCGTCTGCACATAGTCTTCTACGTATTGGAAGTCGACCAGTGCAATCGCAGTCACTAACAACAACATGTTATCTGGCACCGCGCTAATATCTGGTAATCCTTGTGTAGCAAAGATGGAGGCGATAAAGTCACCACTAACACCGGCAGACCACAAGCTCTCCTTGACTTCCTCTTGCCCTACAGCGCGTGCTACAAGCAGGGCTAGGTAAGGGGAATTCTTGGTGAGCTCTCTTTTTTCCTGGCCTTCTGCATTCGAAGACATGTCGAGAAGTTGGAAGAGAACTCGCATGGTGGTCTCACGCGTCATGGTGTCTGTAAGACCGCGTGATAAACAAGCACAGACGGCATGATGAAAAGTTTCCTGTTCGAAATGAATGCCGTATACTTCCTCAAGAGGCAAGGCAGCTTCGTCCAGTGGAGCTCTACCTTGGAGAAGTAGCTGTACCATGTTATCTCCTCGAAATTCTTCACCAGTACTGATGTTGGCCAGGACTGATTCGAGAAACTGGGCGGTGCAGTTAAAGAGAGCCGCAGGAACTAGCCTGACTAATGACATGGCCAACCAGAATAATTGCAGGCCATATCGCGAAGCCGATGGAAGTTTCGCCATCATTTTTGAGAGCGATGTCACAATCGAGACCAGCATCTCGCTGTTATGGTCCTCGCCAAATCGGCTGACGCTATTGCGCAGCGCTACCAAGACTTGATAAAGCAAGTCGTCATCCACCTCTTCTCGAGCTAGGCAACCCATAACCGCAAACGCCCGTGGTTGTATAGCAGGGTTGTTTTGAAATGCCGTGCTTGCCACAAGACTCATCCATCTTGAGCGCCATGTATTAGCAAGGTCTGTTGTAGGTGCAGCCACGGAGCAAATTTCAAACAACGCCGAAGCAAGATTCTCAGTGGCAGCAAGTGCAGGGCCTGCTTCTTGTGAGGTTGATACCGAAGCACCGTCCCGAGGAAAGGTAGGTGGTGCGGTGAAGATATCGCTGCGGGGATCGCAGAGAAAATCTAGACTTGCTCGTAGCTTGCTCGATCTAGCATCATCGAGGTTGTAGGATGTACAGACAGCATGAACCGAGTTCACCAACAACCGATAGACAAGCATTCGAACCTCTTGGGCGCCAGTGTTGGCGAGCATTGTCACAATGTGAAAGATTTCCGGCAAAAACAGTTGAGACTGCACTCCACTGTCGAATGACAATGCGAGGCAGAACCGTAGCAAGATGCAGATCTCGGCCCAGACTGCGTTATCAGGTAGATACTTGGTTGGGCGAAGTGAAGATCGGTTGAGGGCTTTGCGAAGTCGCGATAGAATTTTGCCGCGCAATGTGACCGTTCCGATACCTACTACGATAGTTGATATGACCTCCAAGGATTCGTCATGTGCACTGTAGCTCATTGCTGACTTCAAGAGCTCGTCCAGGAATATCTCCAAAAGAATTTCGTCTTGCACAATCCTTGGCCACACCGATTGCTCCAAGGCAAAGGCTAGCGAATGGTCTTGAACGGTGACATCAATGAGCTTTCGGAACAAAGCTGCAACTCTCTCCCTCCCCTTCTCACCATCCACCTCGTTAGTCAGGATATTCGTCCGCAATCCAGGTAACCACGGAGCCATGTAGGCAAGGCTTAGGGGCTTTTGTTCGTCCGGGAAACTCTCCCATCCAACGAAAAACTCGGTTAGGAAGTCTGATGTCAGCTGAGGTTCACTCAATGCTAGCTCTTTACTAATCTCCACCACGAAGCGGGTTGGGTCTAGTGGAACGGATACATCTAACAAGCCTTGTAAGTCAATAGTTCTCAAGTCCTGGACATGCTGTGTGCGTCAACCAACCTTTAGTACAGACGATTCTTGAAGCAGAGCTGAACTTGAAGGCTCTACAAAGTGCTCCAAGCAAGTTGTACGAAGACAGCCTCAGGATGTGGTCGTGGCTCGACAAATTGGCAAGCGAGAGGTTCAACAACGTGCCAGGCACATCTTGTGGCCGGATGAGGCGCTCAATCGACTTGTGAGTCCGACTATCCTTGCCGTGCTTGGCCTTTGCACCCCGAATTGTCTGGAGAACGTCGGACTTCTTGGGGCTAGTGAAATACATGACGATTTTTCCATTGTCTGCTCTCAGGCCGAATGCAGAGTCGTCTTCCGTCTGTATAGAAGTCGGTGCTTCGTCAACTTCGCCGAGACGGAAAATGTCGTTCACGGTTGTGCCCATGCGAAACCCGGTAAAGATTTCTTGCTTCTTGGTGGTTGTGACTTGCACAAACTGACTGCCGACCTTGATGATAACCTCAATCTTCCCCTTTGATTTCGAGAGCCTGGTAATAGGCTGGAAAACGTAGCGAGTATCGGTTACCACACTGATTGTCTCCTTGGGTAAATGCAGTTGGCTCAGGTGGAAATGCGCTTGCAAGTCCTGAAGGCTTCCTATCAAGTGGTAATCGACATTCTTGGGGTTAAAAACACCATTGTCATTCTTGGTACAAACTCTCAGTAAACGGCGGAAACATCGTCTGCGAATGATATTAGTCTAGAACTGCGAACGGTCATGAACTGAGATAAACGCACTTGAATGCACTATTCATGTTATACACGTAGATACGAGTAAGATTTTGTGACAACTCTGAAGGTGTAAGAAGCTCTAGCTTTTTAAACAAATCATCTTGAGGCTCGTTGCGGCCGTTGTAACAAGTAGCATCAATCAAGAGTCCGAACGGTCGATGCCACAACCGACTGGCAATCTTGAGATAGCAATAGATCAAGGTGTCGTAATCGATACTTTCTGTTTCTATGTGTCGAAGAATAACACAAATGATCGATAAACCATCCTTGATACAGTCAACAACGCATGACGGCAACGGTATGAGAAACTCACCTTGCTTTCACCTCCATCATAAACAGCTCGCGCGGTTAAGAATGATTCGGTACTTCGAAAGGCATTTCGAAGCATGAAGTTTTGAAATCGAGAGTACATCGGCGGGCTATTGGATGAAACCTGAGGTCTGTTCCAAGAGACAGCTAGTGGCGGTGGTCCAAGGTTTGCAATCAGATTTCTCAGTGGCTCCAGGACTGGGGACCGGCCTCGTACAACCTCCCCTGATGTTCTTCCATGATCTTTTCTTTCACGCGATATCAGTGTCTGCCGCACATGATCCCAATGATCGTAAAGGAAGCGGTGAAGCGCCACGCAAGAGCCAAAATCAAAAGACTCTGTGGTACCGTGTACCTCTAGCTGATGGGGAGGGACTGAAATTTCGCGTAGAAAGGTTGTAACATGGTAGATATTCTGAGTCAAAAAGTCGTTGAGCGGAAACATGTAGGGTTCCTTTGCTCCAAACAGCACATTGTTGGCAAGATTTTGAATCACCTTGGCAATGAGTAGGAGACCACGTCGCATTTCCTTGGACGGCGCCGTTGATACGAGGCCCTCAGCTTCGGGAGCGACAATAGCCGGGCAAAAGAATCGAAGAAAGATAAATGCTCCCACGGCCGTATACTTGGCGTCAGGAAACCTTGGCATGACGGCATTAGATATAATGTGACAGATCTTGCGAAATGCAGGGGGAATATTGGAAGACGAGGCACAGATATCATCGATGAATACCTTGGCCACAATTCGAAGTTGCAGCGCGTTCTTCTGAAGTTCTTCGGTTGTGCTGACCCTGGCAGGATCCAGTTCCAGATCCAAATCCTTTGAGGTTAGCATGAGACGTTCCAAGACCTTTTGCAGAGTGGTTCGGATATAAGAGGCGCCTTTCCATTTGGCATAGACTGATAGCATCTTGGTTGCCACACATCCTCGTCGTAAGATTTCAGCCTCATTTTCTGTATCCTCAATCTCTTGTTTGATGAGAGCCTCAAGAAGCTCAAAAATCAACCCACGTTGCTCAAAAATAGTGACAAGACAGATTGTGAGCTCGTCAACATCGGTGCTCGGGCAAGCCACTGCCATAGAAATGGCAAGCGACAGGTCATTGGTCAATAACTCCAGCAGCTCTTCGTATTTCTCGCTGACAGCAGAGTCCGTCAGGTTGCTAAATTCAGTGCCCTGAATGAGAATATTGTAAAGAACTTTGACGAATGCGGTGCGAATCTCAACGTTGTCGTGGTATCCAATATTAAGAGAATGCTTAAGGCCAACGTCAATGTTGGCGCTCAACAAATTAGACAGGATTGTGATAGCCAAGTCAGAATTCGAGGCAGATTCTTCGCGAAGCGTAACGCTCAAGGTGGTGTCAGTTCTAGTCAGTTCAGACGGCTCGTGGTTAAGCAAGGATAAAAAGCGGTTGAAATAAGTATGGAACATTTGCGACTTCATCTCACTCATGCCAGCATCGGTATGGCTGTCGGAGGGCTGCAGTGGTAGACGGAACGTCAGATCAGCCAGTGACTTTAAACACGCCTTGTCGAGATCTTTCTGCACCCGAGCTGTGTCGTCTTGTCTGGAGCCAGGCCCATGCTGAGGTGAGCGAGGTCGCGCAATCCACCCAAAGATGTACTCGAGTAACTGATTACGAATGCGAACATCGTCTCGCAGATTCAGGTGTTCCTTTCTCTTGGTGACAACTTCGCATAGGTGACAGACGCGAATTTTGACCCTCAGGGTGTTGGGCGTGTCAGTAACGCCATCCAAGAACTTTGCGAAGTTCAGAGTCAGGGCGCCCAGATGAACTGAAGAAGCGGCACCCAGATCAGAAGGGCTCTCGAGTCTTTCCACTAGAGCCCGAAGCAAAGAAGCTGCTTGCTCAGCAAACACCACCTCACTATCCTGGTCTTTTTCGACAGGCGCCAATGCCCCCGTAAACAGGACTTCAAGCTCAGACTCCAAGGCATGAAACAGAGGGTAATAAAGCGCTGGCGAGACCTCGCTCGCGAGCACATCTCTCATTGCCTCACGCACTCTTACGTTGGCACAAGCCAAGAGCTGAATGCTAAGCCTCAAGTATCTCGTAAGAAGGGGTTCTTCAGAGTGCTCGGAAGACACACGATCAATCCATCTCAGCCCACCAAGAGCCGGCTCCTCGAGTATGATGGCTTGGTCAGCGGTACAAATGCCGCCCAATGATGCGAGGAAGCCGGAATAGTTTCGCCATTCTGCCAGCGCTTTCCCGTCTACGACCTCCATAGCAGAAGTCGAGACATCCTTTGCGAGATGTAGCCATCGGTCAAATGCAGTTTCCCAGGCATTCAGAATGCCAGTCGTTGGGAACTGCATGCGACGCAATAATCCCCGTACTCGCTTCTGGAATGCGACTAACCCGGTGAATCGAAATGCGGGAGAGGATATCTCACGGAAGACGTCGGAATTTCGAAGAACTGAAACAGACGCTTTGGCCGACTCTGCATGCTTGTCGACGATCGAACACTCTTGGAGAAATAAGCCCGTGCAGGAGGTCACCAGCTGACAAGTCGTGATACTCGCAGAGCAAAGGGAGATGAGCAGCGTAGTTTCGAGCTTTGAAGAGGCGCTTGCGACATCTGGTGCATCTTCCGGTACCCTCGCCAATTCCTACATAGTGTTAGCGTTTACTGACGGGAACAAAGAGTCTGCATGGTTACGACGAACGGGAATGTTTTTTAGTAGTAATAGGCGTGCCTCTAGATAGTCCTGAAGGTCACGCAAGCTTTGATCATCCTTCTTGGATGTAACAGACTCGCATAAGGTAAGCAAGACTTTCGAACTTCGTAATCGGTTAGTGACAGTGGTAGTTGGGTAGATTCATTGGCTTACCTTCGACTCCAGATATCATCGCGAAGCTCCTTCGCCCCGAAACGGTGTCCAGTGTCGAACTGCCGAGATGCTTCTAGATGGCCTTTAAAGAGTCTGTCTGCGACACCAGTAGCAAGCTTGCGTACAGACGGGTTGTCCGATAGAACGCAAAGAAGGAAAGACTTGAAGAAGCCACTGCTGGAACCATCTGCTGACAAGTCGTCCAACAAGCGAGCGGGCGATGCATCTAGGAACTGAAGGATGCTGCAGACAATTTCCGTCCTTTCACTGTCTTGTCGACTTCTCGCGCCAATGGTCTTGGCGTTCTCGGCCTAAAGCGGTCAGTTATATTCGGCATGAATGGCCAGTCTCTCGGAGCTCACTTCTAATTGGGTTTGCATGAAAGGTACTGCTGCGTCGAATAACTCGTGGTACCTCAAGGCATATGGTTGTTGGGCAAAATACGAGCAACCTTGGACGGCTGCTAGCTTAAAGCTGCTCGGTGCATTTGGCGCGATGCAAGTTTCAACAAAGCCAATGACACTTGTATCGAGGTTGAGATGAGTCAGGCTTACAAAAGCAGCAGTCATCATGTCCTGGTCGAAAATTCCATGTTCCAGCGATGAGATGCGACGGAAAACAGCGTCTCGGACTTCGTCTTGGACGTCCAGGGCATAACTGACAAGCGCCGAATCGCTCTCGGCATCAAAATGTCTAGCAGCACGAAGCAAGGAAACAAGGCAATAAGCTGCTTGGTCATTGCGATTTCGCGAAGCCTTTCGAAGTCCGTCTAAAAAGGACACCTTCTTGACCATGCCGCTGCTCTTTGCCTCTCGCATGTTGCTTGCTACTTCGAAAACATCCGGTAAAAGAAACAACAATGTTGTTTGTAGAGGATAAAAGAGACCTCGTCGACGCCCATTATCCGTCGCGGCTTGCGCCATATCGAACAGTGTATCAGCTCCGCCGTCCAGTCGCTTATGAAGTTGATGGAGCTGGACAAACTCGCGCGGAAATCGGTCGAGCCATCGCATGATCAACAATGGAGAGACTACAGCAATAGTATTCTGATAAGGCTTTCGGAAATGGAGGAAGCTGGAACAGATCTCCTGTATGATCTGGCCTAGCTTGGGGCCATCAACCCAGAAGAAGGAGAGCAATCGCAGGACCACGAGAGCTGCCCTTTCAGCATCATGAAAAGACCCTGGTGTTGAAACACCTGGCTGAGTAACAATACTAGTTCGAATGGTGTATATGACATTCCTAAGGTAATCGAAAGCAGCAGTCCAGCTGGATGTTGTGACGTATTCAATTACTGTCTTGACATGCACATCCATTTCTGCCAGCGTCTCTGCGAACCTTTCATCGCTCGGAGGGGCGCTGTCGACGTCTGAACAGACAGAAGAGCTTTCGGGGCGAGGGATCGCAACATTGCGCGTCGAGACTCGGTCAAGGAGCGTCTGGGCAGGGAGATTGCAGTTCTCGGGTATGGGTTCAAGAAGGTGCTTGAACGTATCGAACAGGCGGCTCACGAGCACTTCGTCTAGAGGAGGGGGTATGAGATTCGAGTCCGTGTCTGCATCGTGTGAAAGAGAAGTCCAATGGGAAGAACAGCAATCTGCGATAACGGAGACAATGTAGAGCTCGGAGGCGAGGATGTGGCTGGGATGGTCGGCGACGGCGGCATATGGGCGCGCGAGGTCCTCGAGTAGAGCCAGAAGCGAAGCGATGACAGTAGAAATAGATGTGTTCCCTAGCTCGACCAACGTGGCTCTGGTGACGTGCAGGATATCGTCTTGCTGGAGGCTCTGGCCATTGGTGCCAGCTCGATGGGGGAGCTATTTGAAAGGTGTCCAACGTCAGTATACCTACACCTACACCTATACGACCAACACGCGACTTACTCTGGTAGCGAGCCTGTCGACTAGACAGCCGACGAGGCTTGCGTCGCCGTTCATGATTGCGCCAGCATTGAGCAAAGCAAAGCACGGGTTTGAATGGAAGGGATCAAATCAGATTTCAGGCTCAGGCTGAGGCTCAGGCTCAGGCTCCTTCCAAGGGTCGCCTGCTGGTGCCAAACCGTCTCAAACCCCGCGAACGGTCTCCACAGGGTGGCACGCGTGGAGTAGCTCGCCGCTTTCAGACGTGACACGACTGTATTTACTTGGGTAGGTATGCCATCGAAAGCCTAGGTACCTACACTCCATAATTGCAATTGCTACGCCTTTTATCCAGCCGTCAAATTATCAAACAATTATACTCTAGAAATCTAAATAAACTAGGTACTCATCATTCATTCCCTGTGTATCAAGTCGGGGCATGAAAAGGACACATGCAGTTTCACTACCAAATTCCAATGCCACCCTCCCCACTCTTTCTACAGTACCTATCAAGATATCACGGAAATAAAACAATTCACTTGCTGAGTCGCAATATCAGAGTTGGGCATCAATACTCCATACATTCTAGCCTAGTCATCGAGGCACGCCGTACACAATTCCTCCATACTACAACCACAACCTCCATCCCGTTTCATCAAGTCCATATTCCACCACCAATGCTTCATTCACTACCTGTAGGACCGTCCATCTTGATAATGGCCTCTAGAGCCGTAGCCGCCTGAACCTCGTCCTCTACCATAAGATTGTCCGCCATACCCATGGTGCCCAGGAGGGCCTTGAGGTGGTTGCGGCGGGCCCCTGTACTGGTTGTAACCCCCATAACCACCTCCACGGCTGTTATATCCCTGGTTGTTGTAGTAATGAGCTGGTGGTGGCGGCGGTGGCACTCCAATTCCAAACCCAGGCGCTCCAGGCGGCGGGGGTGCGTGAGATACTGGCTGTGAATGATGATGCCCATTTGACCTGCCATATCCTCCTCGATTGAACTGAGGACCACGCGTCATGCCAGGTCCATTATAGCCACCTCGATCATGACCCCGTCCAAATCCACCATGGTTTCTGCCACCGCGGCTGGCCTTGTTCCGAATGTCATGGATGTCACTCTGCGTAAGAGCAGGTTTTGGCAGCTGAACTCCACGTAGAAGCATCGACTTGTGCGTTTGTGACACTTGGGGGAAATCATAATAGACACTACAGCTGTTAGCAAGGAAGAATAAATAGAATGACGGGAAATATGACATACCTGACTGATCGATCATAATCTAGGTCGGGCATGGCACGCCGTTCCAGAGGGTATTTCAGTTCACTGTGAGGAACATACCCATCCTGCTTCTCTACTTTACCGGACAGCCCATCACTCTTCTTGGGATTCAGCTTGAATTTGGAGTCCCCTTGTTTCTTCGAATAGAACTTGGTCAGGACCTCGTCATACAAACTCTCATGAGCTTCCGAGAAAATGAGAACATCTCGACCTATCTCATTACGCGCAGCATCCTCCGCACTGAGGTCAGGGTATTTAGCTTGAACTGCCGCTAAGAGGCGGGGCATTTCGATAAAAGGAAGCAGGGCAACGCCTTGCCAGGCGAACTTTTTGCCGTTGAGGTCGACCTCGAAATCTTCAGGGTAAAAGTCGATGATATTACTGTCTGGATTGAGCATGAGATCGTGAAATATCTCCGGTATAGCGTGACGAGATGCAGCTGGGAGGACGCTCATCAGCTGTTCAAATGGCTTGGCCACTCGACCCTTCTCAAAGGATATGTTCATTTTAGCAATGTCCTTGAAGTCGGCAGCAAATGGGGCGTAGTGATAGGGGTAGTACCACTCCCAAGATGGACATCCCTGGAAATAGTAAAGTAACACCCAGGCTAGTCCCTCGACGTACGATCGCGCAACCTGATGACGGAATTCGATGTCCTTAGGGTCTTTATGAAACTTCTTCTCATAATATCGATCAGCGTAGCCGTCTTCCCAGAGACGCACATCATCAACTGGACCCTCGTCGGTTGGCGCTGCTGGGGTGGCAGCACTTGATGTGTCAGGGGCTGAATCACCTCCTGCTTCAATGGCTGACGCTTTGCGTTTACCAAGTGCTGAAGGGGACTCCTGGTCATCCTCCGCTGGTTTCACGTTGGATAGCGACTTCTGTGACTGTAATTGGGCTTTGAGCACACTGGCGGCGCTCTTGTTGGCGACATTAGCATCCGGCGCATTGCTGCGGTTCACAATCATATCATGGGTCAATGCCTTTTCGTGTTGGGAAGGGTAAGATCCGATGGGTGCCAGCGGCAGACCGTTTGCAGGGTTTTCGAACCCGTTGATCTTTTTGGGATGTGCAGGGCCACCTTGACGTCCACCTCGGCCATTCCCTTCATTTTGAAGCTTTCTCCGCTTGGCGTTGGCCTCACGTCGGTCTTCTTGTTCTTTTCGACGCTTGAAGATGCCATCTTCCTGCTGGGCCAGCCCATCTAGGATGACCTGTGCTCTTTCGAGATCAATGTGACCATCCTTGGTAACGTACCCACCCATGATTGGCAGGTTGTCTTTCCAAATCTTGGTCAAGGTGTCAATGCCATGCTCACGGATTTCCAAAGCTGGAAGATGGGGCAAGAAATCGTTACCCACGAAGCAACACATGAAGATCCAGTCGTCAATGGCACGTTCGAGGTCGAAACGGAAAGGCAGATTCTGCACACCTAGCTCAACCTCCAGATACTCTCGCAGCACAGCAACGTGGAGCCAGATAAAGGGCTTCAGACTAACACCCTTGTCCTTCTCATCATGTTCGCCGTCTTTCTGCTTCTCCTCGCCGCGACAGTTCTGGGCATCATGTCCCTTCTGGCCACAAAGCTTACAGAGACGTACTTTCTGCTCCTGGGAGAAAACATCTTCACGAAGGACTCGGAAGTGAGGCTCGTGTGTCGCCAGGCCCAGCATAATAAGATCTGCATCCAGACCATACATGACATGACGAGTATTCGGATCGTGATCGGGGGACGCGCGCTGGGATCGAATGAAGTTCATAATTTTGTGCTCTCCTTCTCCAGGTACAGTAGCATCGGAGATGATAACTTTGAGCTTGGCCCAGCCAGGATCCGTGTTGAGCTTGTACTGACACCAGTAGCGCAGACTGAGAGCTAGAATGTCCATGAAAGGTGTTCCAGGTGTAATGGAGTTCGAATCAAAAGCCTTCTTTGTGACGGTTTCCAGGCTCTCGCTAGAGAGTTCGCCTCCGTTTTGCTGCTTCAGTAGCTTTATCAACTCTTGCTTATCCTGTTCCTTTTCCTGGGCATCCTGCGCAGAACGGAACCGTCTCGATCGTTGCTGGTTCATCTTGGCTCGAGGCGCAACACCGTCTAAAAGAGTTTGTTAATATCAAAGAACGCATCATTTGGGTCGTGTCATGACAGGAAATAAAGTAATAAAAAGTAAGACATACCAACTGCAATCATGAGAATCTTTCGAGGTCGCACCATGTTAACGACACGATCAGTATATCTGAAAACCTCCATCATCATCTCTTCCTCGTCCTTAGGAGCTGGCCTGTCATCGGGATGAGAACAGGGATGAACAATGCCGTTCATATCGAGGTAAAGATTGTCGAACTCGTCACCATTCGGGTTCGGTCGAGTTGTGTCGACTGGGATCTTGGAGCCATCTTCCATAGTAAGAGGCTGGTCCTCGATTACTGGCGAAATAATCTTGGGATACCGAGACGAAAGCCATCGGAAAGCCGCTGGGATACCCATTTTGTCGGTTCTACGGAGTTTGATCGATCGAAAATCGGTCGCGAACTACTCGCGCGGAAAGCTGTCAAGCAAATCTCGTCGCAAATCCGAAGGGTAAAAAAGATAAAAACACCTATAACCTAGAGGTTTCGCATCGACAGTCGAATCCTAGCGACAGCGTAATCGGGCTGAACGGCGAGGTATCACGAAGGACGTTCGTGAAGAGCCAAGAATGAAGGTTATGTAAAGAATAAAGATTGGGACTCGTCGCGAACGATTCTTTGATTGAGACGCTAAGCCACAACTTTCAGCGTGTGAGTGGAGTCGTGGCTCATGCAAGTAAGGGGCTCCTGTCAGTGGAGCTGGAGTGCCCGGAGGTACCTGAGGGTACCTTGTTTATGCCCCGGTCGAGCATTATGCATCTATGGGGTCAATATGCTCATTCGCACTTTCTCTTGACAAGCTGTCCGGAAATCAAGAAATCAGCGAATTAGGATAGCTTCCTCTGTGACCTTCGTCTACAAAAAAGACGATCTTGACCATCACCAAGAGTGGTTTCATGCCTACTCTCGAATCCTCCTGAGCCATATGGCATTGAGGCGCCACAGCCATGTTCTCCTCTATTGCCAGCGCTCCAGCGAAGCAGTCGGTTGGCGAGACCATCGACGTTCTAAGCGGCCGTCTCAGCTCAGCAACTCTGTTGGAGGATCGGAGGGCAGCTATCCTAGGTCTCCGGAGCTTTGCTAAAGATTACCCAGCATCTGTAGCTTCAGGTGCTTTGCGAAGCCTGATAGGAAGTTTAAGCAAAGACGGTGAAGATGTGGACACAGTTAAGGTGGTACTCGAGACTTTGTTGATGCTCTTTAATCCCAATGAAAATAGTCCTGAAGCTTCTGAAGAGATCGCTCTCTGGTTGGCCGACGAATTCACCCAGCGTCAGGAAAACATTACTCTGCTGCTCGACTTCCTCGATACCAACGACTTCTATTCCCGTCTTTACTCTCTTCAATTACTCGCTGCTATCCTATCCGCACGTACAGAACGAACAGAAGAATGTATCTTCACTGCTCCTCTCGGTATACCGCGACTGGTGTCCGTACTCGACGATCAACGTGATGCATTACGCAACGAAGCCATTACTCTCCTGACGTACCTCACACCTACATCGGTCGAAATACAGAAGCTGGTGGCTTTCGAGAATGCCTTCGAAAGATTGTTCGCCATCATCGAAGCAGACGGGGCGCTGGCGGAAGGTGGGCGTACTGTTGAGGACTGCCTGATCCTTTTGGCGAACCTCCTCCGATCAAATACCTCGAACCAATCGCTCTTTCGTGAGTCGGGCTGTATGGCCCGCCTCGCGGATCTGTTGGGTCGGGTCTTGCAGCCTCAAAGTGACGGGTCCGAAATTGCTTCATGGGCGCAGACGCAACGGAACCGCAACGTCTATGCTTTCCTTGCCGTTATCAGGTTGTTTGTGGTTCGGGGGTCGGCGGGGACGCCCTTGAATCAGACATCTATTTGGAAACATGGTCTTGCTTATCATGTTCTTCAGCTAGCTTTTAGCCATGAAGCGCAGACACAAATCAAGGCTGAGGTGCGGAATGCTGAGCATCGGCGAAGGAACCCATGGCTGACATTCTTAGGCTCTAATTACATGCGGTGATGTGATACGTCAAAATGCGCCTCTCCAGGAGAGTTTTGCCCAGATGATGGTAATAGCTCCTTTGGTGGGAGCTGACGCTATGAATGGACAGGCCGATCAAAACCGGAAGGTCTATGTCATTGACGGGCTGCTAGATCTGACGTTGTGTTTACAAGACCCTCAAGAGTTCGACGTACGTTTTGCGGCGTCCGAGTGCCTTCAGGCATATTTCTCCAATCATCCGGCAGTCCGGTTGCATTTTCTAGGCAGAGCCATTGAAGGGCATCAGTCTGGGGCGGATGAGTCTTCGAACGTCTTGACAGTTCTCCTGCAACCTTCAGCCGACATTTCTGACCCTTACCGACAATGGTTTGCAGCTGTTGTCACGTTCCATTTGCTATACGACAATCCTGCAGCCAAGGGGGAGGCTATGAGCCTTACTGAAGGTGATTCGGAGGACGGAGAAGAGGTTGTGACAGCCATTCAAACTCTCTCTGCTCATGTCACGTCTGGCCTCCGTCGGGACGATGATGCGCGGGTCTTGATTGGATATCTTATGCTGCTACTGGGCTGGCTCTTTGAGGATCTCGATGCCGTAAACGACTTCCTCGCTGAGGGGAGTAACGTACAGAGCTTGATTCAAGCTGTTTCACAACCTCCGGCTGTAGGCGGTGGCGAGCTTGTTCAAGGATTGTGCACCATGCTGTTAGGTGTCGCCTATGAATTCTCGACTAAAGACTCGCCCATTCCAAGAGCAACCCTGCTCTCCATTCTGACGTCTCGAATTGATCGAGACATGTACTTGGATCGACTCTCAAAACTTCGCAGCCACCCCCTTGTACGCGATTTCGAAGTTTTGCCCCAAAAGCTTGACGTTTCGTCTCCTGTGCGACTACCGGACGTTTTCTTTGACCGGATATTCATCGAATTCTTCAAGGACAATTATAGCCGAATAGCGCGTGCCATCGACAGGGAACCTGGAATGGAAATATCAGTGGTCACCAACGGCGTCCAGAAGGGTGTCTCCAGGGAACTTGTAGACTCCCTCAGGAGCCAGGTCGAGGAGAAGCAGAAGGCCGTGGACGAAATTCAAGCCGCGATGGTTGCGCTCCAGGGACAGCTTGGCCAAGAACAGGCAGATCATCGCCGTACGAAAGAAACCGCTGCATTTGAAATGCAACGAGTTAAGACCGTCAATGAGAACTTACAGAAAAGCCATAGCGAAGAACTACGGTATGTGTACCAACTACGTTTTTGTAATTGACTAACAGCGTCAAAGAAAACTACAAAGTCAACTGGCATCCAAAGAGAATGATCAGCGAAAGCAGATTGCACAGCTACAGTCTCAATATTCGGTCAAAGAAAACGAGCATCAGAAAGAGGTTGCTCACTTGCGGTCACAGCAAACAGCACAGGAGAACGAGCATCAGAAGCAGCTCGAGCAGGTCCGCAAGATGACGCAGGCCGAAGCAGAGAGGATCAAGCGCCGGACGGATGCTGAAGTAGCAGATCTCAAGGCGACAATCAGCCGTCTCGAGGTTGATCTTATGAAGGTACGTAATGTTTGGCTTGAACAGAGACAAGCGAAGATGGCGCAAACCAGCTAATGATTTCATTGATGTAGGCGCGAAAGGAGTACAGCGAACTTCAAGCACAACGTAAACACGACATTGACGAGCAGAAAGAGAAATACGAGCTTGAAATACGGCGTCTTCGTGATGATAAGGACCAAGAAATAGGAGACCTTAAGGCACAATTCAAGGTCGAGGCAGACAAGCGAAACGAGGACTACGAAAAAGAGTTTGATGACATTTCTGAGAAAAGGGATGCAGAATACCAAGCGCTCCAGGAACAGAGCAAAACTGAACTAGAGCAACAAAAGTCGAAGACTCGCGAAGCAGAGGAGAAGTGCCAGATGCTCGAGAAGCGACTGAGCGGAGGGGATGCTGGAATCAAGGACTTGCAAGCCAAACTTGACAAGGTAAGAGGTTCTCGCTCCGCTCATGTTCAAACAGCTAACAATTTCACACAGATGGCATCGGAGTTGGCGGCCGCAAACAAGGCCCGAGATACAGCTGAGAAGCACTTGTTCGAGTCGAAGGAAGCCCGGGAAACAACACAATCAGAACTGGACGATCTTCTGATGGTGTTTGGGGACCTTGAAGAGAAGGTTACCAAATATAAGGTGAGTATACTCAATTAAAACTCATTGGCATGGTTGTTGGGGCCGACATATTGACAATTCTATAGGGTCGCCTGGTTGAGCTCGGCGAAACCGTATCAGATGGCGAAGACGACGACGATGAAGATGAAGACGAGGACGAGGATGAGGACGAGAATGAGGACTCTGAAGCAGCTGAGTCTGAAGATTCTGACGATGACGACAAGAAAAATGAGACGGAGCAGAAGCACAAAGTCAAGAAATAAAAGGTGGCCGAGTCGAGTCGTGCAATATACCCCTTACAGACATATTGAAAGCAGACGCCTCGCCGGATTGCATCTCGCATCGCATCTCACTGCCCGGGGCAGAAAAAAAAATTCCCAACAGGGCATAGCCTCATTCAAATACCGTGATCCCACAAAATACTTTCTTGGGGCTATCCAGGTCCAACATAGCGGGCGACCACTCAAGCAAGCTCTTTCAACATTTTATTTTATTTCAGTTCCGTTTTGTTTCTGCAGTGAAGATGTCTGCTCACGATTCTGCCTCGGATGAAGGCGAGTGGCTCGACCTCGAGTCTGATGAGGAGTCGATCCCCATCACATCCTTCTTTGGCACGCAGACGTTCCCCACTGTCGCCTCCATGCTCGAGGATAGCAGCAAGAATCACGGATTCAACTTTGTCGAATATGTGCAGAAACTCCAACTTGACTTTCATGGCGCCGTCAAGCTCGTCAACTTTGTTCGTGATCATGTGAAGAATGGATCGCCTCTTCCCAAGGATATCTCGGCCAAGGACCTTGAAGACGACAAATACCTTCGTCCCGTTCTAGAGAATGATGCTCTCATTTTCTCTCTTGACGAAGTCCTGGAGACCATCAACAACGACCAGGCCAACGGACCTAGTGACGGAAACCTAGCAGCTCGCAATAGGGAGCTTGAGGAGGAGTTGGAAAGAGTCAAGAATCAGTTTGCCAATTACCGTTTGACGGTTGAGCAGACACTTGACAAGCGATGGGGTGACGACACTGAGACAGCTCCCGCTGAGAAGAAGGATGACTCTGCTTATTACTTTGAGTCATATGCTGCCCACGGTAGATAATACGTTTCCATCGCAACATCAGCCACCGAACTAACTGTGGCCAGAAATTCACGAGACCATGTTGAAGGATGCAGTGCGTACTGACGCCTACCGCGACTTCATCTACAACAACAAGCACATCTTCAAAGGCAAGACTGTCTTGGACATTGGTTGTGGCACAGGTAAATCTAAATCTACCTTGATAATCCCCGTTGCCCGCATTAACACTGTTTAATAGGTATCCTGAGTATGTTTGCTGCAAAGGCTGGTGCCAAACAAGTCATTGCCGTCGATAAGTCAGACATTATTTCCAAGGCCAGAGAAAACATCTTTAACAACGGCCTGTCCGATGTCATCACAACCCTCAAAGGTGCTATCGAAGATGTCAAGCTGCCTGTAGACCAGGTTGATATTATTGTTAGTGAGTGGATGGGCTACTGTCTTCTGTACGAGGCCATGCTTCCAAGCGTCCTGTATGCCCGAGACAAGTACCTCAAGCCCGATGGTATCCTAGCACCCAGCTCCGCCACCATCTGGATTGCCCCTGTTGCAGACCCAGAATACGTCTCGGATCACATTTCTTTCTGGAGAGATGTCTATGGCTTTGACATGAAGGCTATGCAGGAGGGTATTTATGAAGAGGCTAGGATCGAGGCCGTGCCGCAAAGCTCCGTGTGTGGCGAGCCTTACCCCTTCAAGGTGCTTGATCTCCATGCCATCAAGACGGAAGACCTTCAGTTTACCGCCAAGTGGTCCTCCAAGCTCACTCGTGAAGTTGAGAACGTGGACGGGTTCCTCATCTGGTTCGACAACTTTTTCGCCACGGCCCGAAGCGACCCTGTCCCCCCTGCTGAGACAACGCCAGAGACATGGGATAAGAAGAGTCAGGGTGGTGTCGCCTTCACTACCGGGCCATCGGGCACCGTTACCCATTGGAAGCAGGGCCTTCTTATTGCTCCTCCAGAGGCCAACCCATCCGCCAAGTCACCAAGCAGCCTCTCTGGAGAGATCACGTTTATGGCAGCCGAAGACAATGCTCGAGCGCTGGTCCTGAAGACGTCTTGGGCGGATGCTGAAGGCAGATCCAGGCAGCACTCGTGGCAACTGAAATAAACACGTGCTCGTCAGCTCAGGCGTATACGATGGGGGCCAAAGGCAAGGAACCAGCGCTGAGAGTATCATGGCCAAAGAGTGTAATCACAGATGAGGTACACCCAGACCTTGCAGCAAAAGGTTCACGATGCTCAGGAAACCTTCACCAAGAATGAAGCCCTAGCATGGTCAGTATGGCATCACGGCATTTATTGTGGTGGATACGTACTGAAGCAAGTATGATAAGAGGTGTTTGGGTTCGTCGCGCTACATGGATCCAATACCATGCGAATAAGCCGCCAACAGTTCGAGCCAGCGTGAACGATGGAACATTATACATGCCTTGTTGTATGTTAGCAGTAGCCTCTTGGGCTGTCGCAAGTAGCAGACTCACCAACGGCAACGGCAATGCCGCCTGGAACGAAAGGTCGCCATGGCTTCCCAATAGCAAGTGTTCTGGTGATAGTTGCGCCTCCAAAAAGAAGGGCGGCTCCAATGGCCCATTCCTTAGCTCGATACGGCAACCCAGAGCCTGTGACAAGTCTTGCAGTGAAGATCCAGACATAGGCAGTTGGCACTTGAAAGAGATCGCCCGGAATCGTATAGACGCTACGTCAACAATGTCAAAACCCTGATGCCACTGAATAGATGACGGAACGAAACTTACCTTGTGTAAACGCGATAGATGAAAGCACTGAGAACGGCGCCCACGGTTGCTCCAATGACTTGGCCCCAGAACTGAGCCTTTGGCGCAGCGCCCAGCAAGTGGCCGGTTTTGAGATCCTGCATAAGATCTCCGGCTTGTAAAGCACCAGCTTCAGACTACAGCAGGGTCAGCGAGTCTGTGTCACAGGGAGTTGGATAATACATACCACTGCACCAGCAATCAAGTTGATGAGTACGCTGGATTTGTGAGATTGGGGGATAATGAGGGCGAAGAACAACTGCGCCAGTTTGCTGATACCAGATACAGGGTTCAGATCCGTTTCTCCGAGTGCTCTGACACCCATGATACTAAGCACCAGGGCCATGAGAACGGCAATGATTGTAGCATAGAGTGGTACAAGATCACCGAATACCATGTGTATGGTGAGTACACACACAGCAATCGAAGCCAGAAGCCCTACTGACACCATGCGGCCGCCGATACGTTGATGTAGGGGAGCGTCTTCTTCTTCCTCGTCCTCCTCAAGATGAGTTTGTTCCTCGGCTTCATCGTGTCGTGAAGCAGGTTCAGCATCATCGCTACGAAGCGGGGAGTAGTCGTGGCTGAGAGGCTTCCATAAGCCAGAGACGCCATGTTCTTGGACTCGGTGCTGGAACGAAGAAACAATGGAGGCAGCCTTGTGGCTGGTAGAAAGTCCTCGAAGGCCAACATAGGCCAGACTGACGACCGCATCGGCCAGCATGATAGCTAGGGAAATCCAGACGATCCACCCCTTGCTGCCGTGCTCCCAGTCATCAACATCTCCCGGCGCCCATCCTCGAGATTTGGCCAGAGGGCTGAGGATTCCCCAGCCCACAACAGCACCGAGCAACATATGCAGAGTTGTTTCAGTGCCCATTATAATACCCTGCCCAATGTAGGCGAAGCTAGGGTTGAAAGTCCACAGCCATGTGTGAGCTGCAACAGGCCCAAAGACAGGCAGATTGCGCAGGATGGGGAAGAAAAAAGTAGCCAATGTATAAAGCCCTGAGCCACCAAAGCAGAGCAGCAACAGTTTGATATTGGCTGCCCAGTCTCCTTTATCAGAGAGGTCCTCGTCATCGCTTTGCTGATGCTCTTGATCCGTGGCAGCTGGACCAACAGCGTCTGGCTGAAGAGGCTCATGACGAGGGACAAGACTTGCAAAACCGCCCTTGGCAGCGGCATCGAGTTCGTCTTTTGTCGACTGGCGACCTCGGCCGTGGAGGACCGAGATCAACACAGCCGTGCTGAAACCACTGGGGAATTTGAGTCGTTCTCGGATGATGACCTGCTTACGTCTGGATGGTATCAGTAAGATTGCCACGGGTTTCTAGGAGAGGGAGGGTTGTGCTGGCTCACAGAGGAACGGCAAAGACAACACCAAAGTAGCAGAGACCCAAAGACCAGACTATAAGCTGCCAGGTGCTTAGATTGATCGGACCCTGCTCATCCTGAGCCAAGAGATAGTTCAACGCTGGAATCTGTGCGTCTGATTAGAAACAATTTGTGAGTATAAGCCCATGTTTTTGTAACCTACAACGCCAACGAAACCGCAACCCAGAGGCATAATAGCCATGCCACAGGCGACGCTCTGGACCAAAACATTCTCAACTGGCGAGAAAGGGAACCTCAAGTGCGGAGCAAGAAGCTTGAAGATGCCAAAGCCCATGAGAGTCGCTGGCATTGACATGATAGAAACCCATCCCGTCTGCAAGCCAAAGTACATGTTGGAGAAGCAGATGATGGTGCCAACCGCGAGGCCGACCAAGATGCCTCGCAGCGTGAAGCTACGGCCTTGAATTTCACGCGTCGCCATCTTTTTGAGGGGCGCGCAGTTTGAAGGTATCCTCGTGACGTGACGGGACGTTAGGTACGTTACGTTATCAGAGATGAGTTGCTATATATCGGTATTTACCTAGGTTAGTAGAGTAGTCAGCTACTGCTTATCGATTACGAAGCGAACACCCCGGCAACTTCACCCCCCACATTCCGACCGAGGACCAGATACACTAGTAAAATGATAGAACTACTATATTATCAAGTAACTATACTTGTAGTATTATTTACACCGTACAACTGCACCAAGCAAGCGTACCTCAACTAGGCAGGTATTGTTACACCCTCACCGTGTTTCTACATCGCATCAGAACCCGAAACTATCCAAAAGGGATCCGGCATCCGGCTCCTCAAATGTGGTGGGCGGTGGCTTGACCGTCTTCTTATTCTCCCGGTGTGGCTCAAAATGAAGAGTAGGGGACGGCAGGTCTGCAACCACCAGCGAGCTCCTCCGCCGGAGCAGTTTGAGCGGGTTGACCTCTCCACCGAGGCCAGTTACTCGCGGTGCCTGCTGGAACTCCCAGTTACGTACTGTTCTGTGGTCAGCATACTTGATCTCTGCAACCACATCGTCTCACACATACCTATATCCAGACCCAGAAGATCACAGCCCATCCGGTCGTACAGCTTGGCGCTGTGTAGCACAAATTCCCACTCGACCTTTGGAGTGATCTTGGATGCTCCTCTCAGAGTCTGTAGCGTCTGGTGACGCAAATGAGAGTAGAGCACTACCAAGGCAGGATCATCAGTCAAGAATAGTCGAGATTTGATGTCGGGTGAACAAGGAGTCTCCAAGAGAGTGTATACGGGTGTCTGCCACATATGTCAGTCATCGAGATGTTTGCAGCTGCTTGGGTGCAACATACAATAAGTGCTCGCACGGCAACGTCCTTGCGGCCAAGCATCCAGAATGCCCAGGCAGCCAGCCAACGGTTACCTTCTTGAGCTGCAAGCGGGAGTACTGTCTCCTCAAGGAGACGACGCAAGACTGGCCCGCCGTCACCTTCATAGACTCGAGCTATGGCAATAGCTAGTTGCATGTCCTTCAGTTGGTTTAAGCAAACCTGAACAGCATCATGGAGATGGTCAGCCAGAAGAAAGAATGCAGCAGCATACTCTGTTTTCAGTCAGCATTTGCATCAGCCGGCGTTCCTCGAGGTGGCTTACCGAAGCGCCGTCTGCTAAGCAAGGCATACGCGTTCTTTAGAGCCGCCGACTTCCACTTGGGGTCATCAAAATTGTTTGACAATAAGCGCTGAGTGGCTCCTTGCTCCTTGTTCCAGTTCGCCATTCTCCACAGTCCTTGCAGTACAGTCTTCTTACGCAGCGCAAGATAGTATAGACTACAGTCAACCGGGTTCTTGACTTCGTTCTTTGTGTACTCGTTTCGTGCGATCGTCTCAAACTGAGCTTTCTGCAGCACGTCAGTGACTATCTCAGGCCCTCATCAAGTATTCAGGATAGCTTACCAGTGCGGTTTGGTCAGATAACCACATAAACAGGCCACTCTCACGGGCGTTTTCCCAAAGCATGCTGCCATGGTTCTGGCGAGACACAAAGTCGACCAGAATGTCCTGGCTGTTGGAATGAAAGGCCCAGTTGATTTCGCGCCAAGATAGATACATCTCGTTTGTGCGTCCCTTGCGAAGGGCATGTTGACGGAACAGGAGCATGAATCGAGCGCCGTTCTCGTCCATTGACCGACGATGTCGCTCGACGAGGGCGACACACTCGATAATGTCGGCCAGCTGGATTTGTTCGTGCCCAGAGAGCTGTGCGATATTGATCTTGACTAGCTTCTCGTTGATTAATACTGCAGTCTGCTCAGTGAAGATATCTTCATCGTCAGTATCGTCCGAGTGGTTTCCGTTCAAGTAGCTACCCGAAGACTTGTCAACAGCTAGGGTGTGGCTTTGCTACAGAGTCATATTAGCACAGCTCAATAGACCCCAGTATCGCAGTCACCTACCTCAGGCACGTAGAATTCGCTCAAGTCCATCCCCAGATAATCGTCCAGAGTCTCTCCGTCGATGTAATATTTCAACGTCTTGTGCAAAGCCACCAGAATGCGTCGAACAAGGGCGCCTTTGCCAGATAAAATGCATTGAATCAGGAACTGGGGGTGAAAGACCGGCAGAGGACCGTTGAATCGCTGGACAACCTGGAACAAGTCCAAGGTACCATCTTTGCGCGAGGGGAGACGCAAATCCGTCTTCATCGACTCAGAGACTCCAACGTGCCTGTCCTGCACAAACATCTGGTTACCAGCACCAATAATCAAGTGTCCATCACCAAGCCAGGTCGAATCCCCAATGGGATGAGGAGTGAGTTCTCGGATGCTAATCTCACGGATTTGTGCCCAAGCCGGGCCCTTGTTGAGATAATCGAACCGCATTTGTGAGAGAAGAATAACCCGGTAAGGGAATCCAACCGCAAGAATAGATTGAGCATCGGGTGTTGATGTCCAATCCAAATCTTGTATCACTTGGTGTTCTTCAAAGTTGTTCTCGTACTCAAGGCGAGCACCACCGATATCCCAGATTGTGAGCTGTGATCGCGACGAGTTGACAAGGGCAGCCTTCTTCAAGGTGCTTCCACTGACCAGCGCTGGCTCAGATATTCCTGTCTCTGTGGTACAGGTAGACAGCCATCCGACACTGCGCTGTTCAGGGTCGACTCGCGCGGTCCAGAAGTCGACGCGACCCGTGCGGGTATAAGATATGGCAACATCGCGGGCGAATATATCCAGGAAGCCTGACACAATCGGTTGCGATCCAGCAGGGTCGACTGGAAGGACATAGGCCAGATGTTCCACGTCCTTTAGCTCGAAACGACACAGCTCCTCGATACTGGCTCCGACTGTCGTCTTGGGGTCATCAAAGTATCGAGGCAGCTTAACCTCCCACACGATACCTTGCCGTTCTGATGTTATTGTTGCGATATGGGCAACAGTATATTTTTTGACATCTGATCGCGGTAAAATGATCAGGCAGAGTGGTTTCCCTGCTACTTGATGATCACACTGAGCAAGGGCAGTAGCTCGACTAGACCTACAATCCCACAGTGAGATAGTCTCACGACGAAGGAAAACCACAAAGCGCCCCTTTCTTAACACGCATATCCGATGTATGTGCCCCTTTTCAGGAATGACACTCGCCCTTGTCAAGCTCAGGCCTGAGTTGTCTCGTGGGCTCAGAATATGTTTCCAAACTATACTCTCCCCATCTCGTGTCCGCGAGACTACCGCTCGCCCGCTGAAGTTACGAACGATCTTGGTGATGGAGGTCGAGTGACCAGACCAGATGGTTTGTAGCGAGAGGCGTCGGTCATTGGTAGTAGGGTCGAATAAATCCGCGACGCTCCCGGTAAAAACGCCTATCCTGCCGTCGAAAGCATGCAACAAGAAGTGAACCTTACCACTCCTTTTATCGCAATATGTCTGTATTTCAGTATAAGGCGTATCTTGAGCCGGTATGAAATTACCGAGAAGCTCAAAGTGTACATCCTTGACTTGGGCTACTTTGAAGAGAGTTGGGGCGCTGGCTGTACTACTACTGACATTCTCAAGAGCCCACGCCGACATGATTCCCTTGCCATCGAAGGCCATGCAGATTTCGGGGTTTTTAGTTGCAATTGCGACCAGATGATCAAGGGCGACAGGATCGTCGGTATGAGAGTCATCAGACATTCGCGCTTGCACCGCTTGTTCCACAGAGGCCGTAAAGTCTCGCCCATCAAGAACCAGGGCGAAGCGCATGTCCAGAGGATCTGGGTTCTCTTGCGACGGTGCACAGAGATCAACCTGGCCCCAGAGCTGCCAATGCTTGCCGTCGGGTGTATCAGTCGGCGTCCATACCCGTACACATTTGTCGAGGCATATGGTATACAGGACATTGTCCGAGACTTGTTCCACGTGAAACGGTCTGCGCCACCTCACAGATGTGATAATATTTGGGTGTCGGAGGTATGTAAGGTCGAAACGGACTTGGTCGGCACCAAAGTTGAGTCTGCGCCAGACCTTGACCAGGTGGTCGTGGTAGCCGGTCGTGGCGATGTATCTGGAGTCGTATGATAGTATGGCATATTTCACGGGGCTCGGTAGCTCTTTTTGCCAGAGACACTTGGGTTCGGCTTTGGTATCGAAGAGGGAGAGGTAGCCTGTAGCCACCAGAATCTCCTCGGAGCTGCCCCAGGATAACGTACACGGCGCGTCGTCGGGGTTCGGATGGGGGATGTCGAAGGTCGATTCGAGGGCCCACTAACAAAGCTGTGAGTTCGTGTCTTGGCAGTATAATAGATTGTGAGGTCGGGAATTGGAACCTTTAAAGCATCCTCGCGCGATCCGCATGGCTTATATACACGAACTTGGGTCAAGGTGCACGTAGCGATCTTGCCTGTGGCTTCGTCGAATGCGATGGCCTCTAGCGGTTGTTCGCCCTCGTCGTAGACTGTCTGCAGGATGCCATGGGATCCTTCGAGGATCGCAAAAGCGCTGCCTGTGATATATGTCTATCCATCATCCTCTCGTCAGCTGATTCCAGAGCTCAAGGGTGCATATGGGCACTTGCGTTGATGTGTCGAGAGTCCCAGTAACCCGAGGCCAGCCCTTGCAGCCTCGAGCGCGGGTTGCCCGGCAAGACGGCCTTCATGCTATCAAGGGGCACAATTTGCGCGCATGTCTAGGTGAGTTGTGGTGGTACTATGCTCGGGCGTAAGAAAGGGAGGATCTTGGTGCTGTAGCTTGCTTGGGCGCAGCTTAGCATCACCCTCTAAAGTTGAATGCAATAAACGGGAGCACGACCCCCTGGGCAGCTTGATATAGAGGTGACGTGACCCCCCCCACCCAAGCTCACCCCCCAGCTCATGCGTGCACGAATAGCTACGTTAGCTACAAGACAAGACATGTATCAACCGAGATCCTGTTCAATTGATTGTGGTATTACCCAAGAAAACTTCTGACTATAATTCAAAGCCTGAGAGAGGATTCAACCATCACGGCTCAGTGTACAATGTCACCAGTGCAACAGATAAAGTCTTTTCAGAGTACTCAGTTAAATTGCTTGCTCCCTACCCTAGGTTTCAACCGCACTCACACACCATTTTCAGTCAACTCAGAATATAACTTGCTACTCTTCCGACCACATGGAGCCCATTCTCGCCTTCATTGGACCTACACCTGATGTGATCAGGTCTTTAATAACCCTTTGCGTAGTAGCTGTGACCAGATGAATACTCGTAGGGAACCACTTCAATATCAGGGCATCTCAAGAGACTCTTATGAATCAAGGCTCATATTCAAGCAATGCTTTCAAATTTCTACAGATCCAACGCCATCGACTCAGTGCCGCTATGCATTCACATATAATACTAACAGAAAGGGGTATCCTTTTATCAACGAATCATCCAAAGTCAGGCAAACACATCCAGATCATCCATAGTCAGTCCTACTCTTCCAAGCTGCTAAACAGCCTTCACTGTCAATATATACGAACAGCCCCTCCTCATATGAACAAAACTATCGACCGGTACTCGTGCGACCGCGTAGTTGGTCGTTTCTCAGTGCTTCTGGTGCACGAGGTTGTGGTGTAGCCGAGAATGTTCTCGGCGACTGAATACGCACAGATCTCGCCCCTGGCGTAAATTTATTAGTCGGTCGCGGAGGTCCGAATCGCGAACCAGATGGCCTCGCACCAACCGATTTACTCGCTACAGCCTGAGGGTTTGGCTCTGGTGAAGGCGGTTGAGGCCCAACTGTTCGCATGTTGGATGGTCTAAATCCAAAGGATCTTGTTGCGACAGGTGGTCGCTGCGATGCTCCAGGACGCCCAGCACCTATAGACTCAGACATTCCATCCAGTCCTGACATTTCTGCTTCTGAGAGCGGCGGCTCAAATTTTGGTAATCGAGAACGAGGCTGCGTCGTTCTGCTTCTGCTTCTGCCACTTTGTTCAAACTCATTGTACCGTTCTTGTTTATCGCGTTCCAAATGTGTCGGTACTGGTGCCACCGGGGTCGTCGAGGGCAGGTTGGAGAATTGTACAGGTCCTCGTGAAGCAGGCCTCAATGAAGGCGAGCCTGCTACGTCAATGTCATCCTCGTCACCATTGAGCGAAAATGGCTCGTCATTCTCATCTGCCTCTCTCAGCGGCGCCATGGATCCTGGCGGCAGTATTGTCGACATGGAGAATGGCTGCCCGGTCCATCGAGTCGGTGTCTCGAGCGGCGTACTCGAATAATCATATCCTCGATCATTGCGATTGACCAGTGACCGTCTGTTAGAGATCGTCCGCCAGCTTCCACGTGCCCACGGGGTCGGCGCGGATGAGTTTGGCCGAGAACGGAAACCAGGGGCTGCGGTTCGTATCCTGTCGTCACGTTGTTTCCAGTGTTGTAAGACACGGTTACGCCTCTCGCGCTCGCGCTTCTTCTGGACTTCCAGTGCCGTATGAGCTTGGCCACTCTGTTGCAGCGATGCGATTGACCAAGATTTAAGGCATTGTCGCTGTAGGTCGGCTGCCCAAAGCTGCCAGGCTTCCGCATTTTGCTGCTCGAGATTGCCAGTATACTCTTTCCACGCATCCAGCCATCCCTGCGCGTGCTGTGATTCAGCTTCTTGCAGGCGTCTCTGGTCAGCATTCGCTTGGCCTATCCAAGTGTTGACAACAACAACACGCTGTCTGAGTTCCTGTTGAGCTCGAATCTCTTGCGCCGTGTCACCTTGTACGCGATCCTCCGCAGCCAGAGCTCTCCATCGATCGAGAGCAGAAAAAAAGTTGCGCTTTTTCCTGGCAGAGGAAACTTGAGTGTATCGGGCCATGAGGTATCTCTTCACGTGTTGCTTATCCTGATCCTTGCGATTTTTAATCGTTCGGTCAAAGACCTTCAACACGGTGGTGGCACCAATATAGAGGCGAGCCCGATCCTCCAGGCGTGCCATGCGTGCTGAATCTCGTTGGAGTCGACGGAAGTTTCCTAGGACCTTTGTCTTGGTCTGTTCCTCATAGTATACTTCTGCTCTCCTTCCCATGTCTCCGTTATGTTCCGCACTTTGAAACCACTGGTCAAATACTCGTGCCACTTGAAGATATTCGCGCCTCCATTGGAAGGCCTGAGCTCTTGCCCTGAGATTCCATTGATCGAAGGCAAAGCTTGCCTTCTGAGCCATAAGATGCTGGCGATACCTAGCCGCTCTTCGGCTGATCTCAGTCTGATCCCACCATTCTCGCAAATGTGTAAAGGAATGTTGTAAATCTCCAACTCGCCTGGCGGTATTGGATAGTCGAGCTTCCCTTTCCGTGTGGTTCTGCCATTTGTGAAGAGCATCCACTTCGAGTCGTAGATCCGCTTGAGCTCGTATGGCTTGATTTAGAGCCTCACCGTTAGAAGCCTGCGAGATCCATCTTGAAACAGCCGTTGTCCTGCTGCGAGAAGCTGTCATCTGACGAACAACATGCTCGAGTCGGTGACAAGACCAATGGTCGAGAACTCGTTGCACTTTCTTGAGTTCATAGCTCCGAGCTGCGGCCCTTGCAACTGACTGGAGACTCTTCTCGAGTGCGACAACACGTTGCCACTTCTTCACCACGACGGCCGCTGTCATGTTATCAATAGTAGGCTCGCGCAAGGCAGGGGCTTGACTCCAAGATCGAAAGTAGCGAAACCGTATCATGTGTCGTCTTGCGACGGCATCTCGTTCAAGTCGGCGTGCCGTGCGATCGGCCCAGTGGTTAAAGACCTTGCTTGCAAGGTAGATCTCACGAGCTCTTGCGGCACGCCTGAGGAGTCGCTGATGTTCCCTTTGAGAATCGATTTGTTGGTCAGGTGTTGTAGGGCGTTCTTCGACTGATTGCTGTTGGGGTGCTGCGTCTTTGGTGTGCTCTGAAGTCGTAGAATGATGAACAACTGTGGCTTCGTGATCAGGTATGATATTAGACTGAGCCACTTTTGTTGGAGAATGTACCTCTGGTACATGCTGATTGTGTGAGTGATGTGATTGCTCCTCTTCAAATTCCTCAGGTTGCTTAGGGGGCTCCCCATCTGGAGTTTGGGGCTCTGCCTCTGCCTCTGGAACTTGGGGCTCTTGGTCCTCATGGTGTGATGCCGTGTCGTCATGCTCACTTTCAGGTGCGTTTCCCTGGATAAGTGAAGTTGTTGATCGAAGAGCATTGTTGAGAATGGAGAGAGGGCCATGCATGAATGAGTGAGCAGAAGCTGGCCTCGAAAATACGTCCGTTGTTTCCTTTGAAGAAGCCTGGCCATGAGACTCAACACCATTTACCTGAGGAGGGGTCGAGGACTGATGAGCAGTCACTGCTGGTCTATCTTGAAAAGCGGCGCCATCGAATTTTCTCATGTCGGCAGTCGCTTCCTCTGGAATACTTGGGAAAGACGGTATCCGTTGTGCAGGCTGTAGTCGACGGTTCGCAACCAAGGAGCGCCAGCGGTTCATGGCTGAAGATACGACGGCCTTGCGCATCTCCTCATAGTTGCCATCTTCTTCATCGGTATCCAAAAAGTCCGATTCATCTTGTTGGTGAGGTTGCGGCTCAGGGGGTGATGATGGCAGGGATGGCGACTGTGGCACATCTTCATCGTCAGATGTGAGATGACCGTTCTGTTGGCCGTTTTGGTGGCCATTCTGCTGACCATGCTTCTGTCGCAAGATCGGATGGCTGTGACGACTTGCCGATGAGACTGCGGGAGACGTAGATGCTGAGGTCCGTAATGAGGCGGTAGTGTTATCCCCAAATTCCAACACGATCCCCATGCGATTAAGTATACTTTGGAACTTGTCGAGCAAGGAGCCATCGCCTCGCTCGCCGCCTACTCGGAATACAAAGGTTGATAGATGATGATCTGAGTCTGGGTCGATGCCATAGGTAGGGAGCACGGCGTCGTATGCCTTGAAAAGCGCAGCAGCGGGTAGTGGTTTAGGTTCAGGTGTCGAGTCGAGCAGCTCCTGGGCAGCGACAACAACTGCGTGCAGCACAGCGATGTCTGCTCTGGTCAACAACAAGTCGAGATTTCATCGCGACAGTAATAGTAATACGGACCTTGGTTGGAGTAGTAAGGGTCCTGGCTTGAGGGTGCCCGACTCGCATCGCTTGAGCGGCCATCGTCGGACGGTGAGGCCGCTCTTTGCGCAGCCGGCGACATGGGAGGCGCTGCTGGTGAAGCCGCATTTGAGCCTTGGTACGAACGGTCGGAGGACATGGGCAGAGAATTATTGGCGAGCTGCCCACCTCCGTCATTGACCCATAGTCAAGGAGTCGGAGTCGGTGTGCGGTGAAGAGCGCGCAGTTTTGTTGTGATGGGGATTGATCGCGACAAGCTGCTACGAGTCGGCGAAAGTGAAAGTGAGTGTGAGTTGTTCAAACTGTGGCGCGTGACGAATAAGAATGCCGAGAGAGATCGAACAATGACAATGCTAGCGGCGCTGTTGGAAGTGAAGAGGGGGGGAGTGGTATCCAAACAACCTAAACACAATGCCAGATTCGACAGAAAATCAACACGCGAATTTGCGCGGTCGCGATGGATGGTCCCTGAACAGAGACAAAAGACATGGGACGTGTAAAGTGGGTGGCTGGTGGCTGGTGGCTGGTGGCTCGAGCAACGTACTGTGTTAAACAAACACTGTCATTTCAACACTGTATGGCTACCACCATTTTCTGAGGTCTCTTCGTCAAGCTGCCTACCTACTATCTAGGTCGATACCATCCTGACATATCTCACGGCCAACAAGTCACCATGAATCAACAAAGAACCCGTCCAATTCAAAAGTTTGCAAAGGCAGCCTCTCAATGTTCTGTTGAGGTGTGTGGTCTAGAATTCTTTCATCAACCATTGCCCTAACACCTTGATACCCAGGCCACTGCTTATGGCAAATGTATTGTTGCCGACTACAACGCTGTGCACAAGGACAAGTGTGCAAAGGAATTTATGAAGCTAAAGGACTGCTATCTGGTATGAAGCAACAGTCGTATGCTTCTTGCTCTGAAATATTTCTAACATTATCTCTATAGGTAGCATCAAAGAAGACATAGTGCACTTATATAGATAAAAAGTATTGAACAATGTCTTAATCTCTCTCTTTTTTTTTAGTCTTCTCTACTTAATCTTTAGATAACAGACGTCTACAGCTTTAGTAATCTCAACAAAAATGTCGCCTGCTGAACCTCTTGTTCCTCCTCTGCAATAAGACCATCTGTTTGGGACTCAGTTCCCGCCTCCTCAAGAGGTCGACGCAAAGCCTTCTCAAAGGCAGGTATTTGCGACTTGAAAGCACCTGACAAGCCTACATCTTCAGGATCGGAGATGACTCGGTACTCCATCTTGATGTCGTCAGTTGGCACGAGTCCTGCCTTCTTTCGGAGTCGCTGCACACGGTTGATGATCTCACGTCCAAGACCCTCCGCTGCCAGCTCAGGGTGAATCTCTGTGTCCAGAATGGTGAGCACTTCGCTGTCAGTGTTGGTCTCGAAGTTCTTTGATGACTCATCCTCCTTAACACCTCGGCGCACAACGAGATCACCCTCCTCCAGGCGAATGCCATCGACAAAGATATGCTTGTCTCGGACATAACCCTGCACCTGCTCGCTGGTGAGAAGAGGCAGGCCCTTCTTGACACGCGCCATATCTTTCTTGAGCTTCTTGCCGAGAACGGGCCAGTCAGCAGTAACGCTGTACTGAACATTGTACTTGGCTTCATCACTAGAGAGGACCAGATCCCGAACGTTCAGCTCTTCGCTGATGTACTTCTCCAAGGATTTGACGTCCTCGAGATACTGAGGATCAGAGTGGATAACCACCAATGTCTTGAGAGGCTGTTTGAGACCGATAGTACGGCGCTCCCGCGACACACGAGCAAGGTCAATGACACGCTGCATGCGGCCAACTCGTCGCTCCACCTCCTCGTCGAACAGCTCCTGTCGGACATCGGGGAACGGCAGGAAGTGCACACTTCTGGGGTCTTCACCCTGAAGCTCCTTGGGAATGTGAGGCAATAGCTTAAGATAGATGGTGTCGGTGAGGAAGGGCGTGAAAGGTGCGAGTCCACGGCACAAGGTGAACAACACTTCGAAGAGGGCGTTCAGTGCGTGCAGTGTGTCGTCAAGACCATTCTCGCCCTTGAGTCGCTTTCGGTTGAATCGAATGTACCAGTTCGTCGTGTTATCAATAAGACCCAAAAGTCGCGGCACGACAGTGTACAAACGGTAGCCTGCCATACGTTAGTTTCGCGGACCCTTCTAGTAGCGTAAAATAGAGCACTTACCCTTCATCTCCTGGTTGACAAATTGTAGCAGACTCTGACAACTGGCCAGAATCCATCGATCCATGACATTGGTGTTGCTTGACTCTAGCTTGGGGTCCCAAACATAATCAACGTTCTCCACCTTCTTCAACAGAGCAACCTGGCCCTCGAAGAACTTGTAACTGTTCCACAAAGGCAGGAGGACCTTCTGGACAACCTCCTTGACGCCAGACTCCTTGAATCGCAGGGGCTCGGCTCGCACGACGGGTGAGTTGATGAGATAAAGGCGCAGAGCATCAGAACCATACTTGGACATAACGATAGAAGGATCGGGATAGTTCTTGAGCCGCTTCGACATCTTCTTTCCATCCTCTGCCAGAACGATACCGTTGACAACACAGTTCTGGAATGGCGAGCAGCCAAACAGGTGGGTACCCAAAACTAGGAGGGTGTAGAACCATCCTCGGGTCTGATCCAGACCTTCAGCAATGAAGTCTCCGGGGAAAGACTGCTTGAACTTGTCAACGTTCTCAAAGGGGTAGTGCTGACTGGCGTAAGGCATGCTTCCAGACTCGAACCAGCAGTCAAAAACCTCTTCAATACGCTTCAGCTGTCCCTTGCCCTTCTTACTAGGGATAGTGATGTGATCAATCTTATCACGGTGAAGGTCAGAGAGATCGCCTTCGTAGCCACTCAGCTCGCGAAGCTCTTCAACACTTCCTACGCACACTCTCTCCTCCAGATCCTCACTGACCCACAGCGGGATGGGAGTACCCCAATAACGGTTTCGGCTGACGTTCCAGTCGCGAGCGTTGGCGATCCAGCTGGCAAAACGCTTCTCCTTGACAAATGATGGAACCCAGTGAGATCCTTCAATGTTCTTGAGCATGTCGGGAACGATGTCGGGAATGCGAATGAACCAGGAGGGAACAGCCCTATAGATGAGAGGGGTGTCTGAACGGGGACACATGGGGTAAGAATGCTTAAGCTGGGACTCGCTGACAATACGGCCGGCATTCTTGAGGTGCTTGATGATGTGCTTATCGGCTTCCTTGACATGCATACCCTTGAAGTCACGAACGCGGTCGGTGAAGTGACCGGTGTCGTTAACGGGGTCAGGAGGTGATCGCTTCTCGGTGATGATGCCTGCGGCAACAGCGACGTTGTAATCGTCCTCACCAAAGGCGGGAGCCTGGTGAACAATACCAACACCACTGTCGTCAGTAACGTAGGTCGCGTTCAAGACCTTGAAGGCAACCTCCTTGAATTCCTCGTAAAAGTAGTCAAAAGGAGGGGTGTATTTCCATCCCAACATGTCTTTGCCCTTGATCTTTTCAAGAATCTTGAACTTGGCCTTCTTGGGATCCTTGTAAAGGGTTCCAAGAAGTTTCTCGAGCAGAATAAAGGTCTTTCCCGTCTTTTCGTCCAAGATCTTGACGTACTCGAAGTCCGGATGAGCTGCCAGGCCAAGATGCGAAGGCAATGTCCAGGGTGTTGTGGTCCAGGCAAGCAGGTTGACTTCGGGGTCGTCGACGAGGGGGAATGAAACGACAACGGCAGGATCGGTGACGTCTTGGTAGTTCTGGTTGGCCTCGAAGTTGCTCAGAGCAGTGGTAAGAACTGTAGAGTAGGGCATCACACGGTGACCCTGGTAGACTTGGTTCTTGTCGAACAGCTGCTTGAATACCCACCACTCAGACTCCATGAACTTGGGGTCCATAGTCTAAGACAAAAGTTAGCAGGCCGATGTCATTGGTGGTATGGGGAGTGTCTGTCTACCTTGTAGTCATTGTCAAAGTCAATCCAACGTCCCAATCGCTCGATAGTGTGTCGCCATTCACCAGCGTAGCGCATGACAATAGAACGACACTCCTCGTTGTACTTGGCAATTCCAAGCTCCATAACGGCAGCCTTTCCGGAGATTCCCAGCTTCTTGTCGATTTCGTGCTCAATGGGAAGACCGTGGGTATCCCAACCGAAGCGACGCTCGACATGGAAGCCCTTCATAGACCAGTATCGGGGGATGACATCTTTGATGGTAGAGGCAAGGAGATGCCCATAGTGAGGCAGACCGGTCGCGAAAGGAGGTCCGTCGTAGAAAGTGTAGCGCGGTCGGCCTTCAGACAGTTCTACCTATAGCGAAGAATCTGGGTTAGAAGATGCTGGGATACGACAGGAATGGACGAACCTGTCGAAGGAAGGCATTGATCTCGCGCCACCTCCCGATGATGGCCTCCTCTTCCTTGGGGAAGTCGATAGACATGATGACTGTCGGTTAGGCTAGGAGGGGTCAGTCAAGGCCAAGCTTGTCTTTGGAGGAGATGGAAGGCGGAGGACAAGATGAGTGAGTGCGCAATCCATTATAGTGAGATTGTGCTAGAATGACTCACCGTATAGTATAACACGTCTCGCCTGGCAGTCGGGTCAGCACGCGGATAGCCTTGAAAGCTGATGGAGGGGCAGTTTTGAGAAAAAGGCACCTGGCGATGGTGGGTGAGTCAATGTCGGAGGTGGGGTGAAATTGTGCCCCGCGTCTACCTACCGACCGGCCCAGATGCCTGCAAAGTGTAATGTAAAGGGTGAATACAAACCGAGGGGGGAAATAACTTTACATCTTTTATTAAACCATTAAATGTTAGAAAATTACCTGCTGGTAGATTGCCCTCTTGGAGCAATAGGAATTGCACCACAACCAAGACAAATAATAGCTGACTGTTCGAAGTGAGTGATACAGGACTCAACCAAAGTCAATCAAGAGCACAAGGTAAACAGCATTAGGTACCTTGTTTGTGACTTGAACTTTCAAAACCTCAGTAAATACCCGTACCTTGCTACCCCATCCTTGAATATTACCTGAGCCAAGACTTGCATATTGAGCTTAACCATTCACTTGAAGCTCGAGCTAATGGAAATGACCAGGGTTAAAGTGTGGCGTGTGCGTGGTTGCTAGCCCGCCATACAGGTAGGTAGGTGGTCAAACAACAAAGCAGAAGCAAGGCAAATCAAATCAAATCGAAGCCAACTGCTCGATGGATGCTTGTTTATTATTTGGATATTGTCAACCCACTGTGGCATGACCTAGCCTAGACATCGTCCTTCATTAGCCCTGCCCTGTCTTTTTCTTTCCATTTCATCGCATCTCCGTCCTCGGCTTGCCCCCTTACCTTACCTACCTACCTAGGTACCTAGGCACCTAGGCTCTTACAACCACTACCTAGGCACTATACCTACCTATCGATAACAAGACTGACGTCTGAATACCTCCAGTTGCATCCCGCCATTTAACTTCACAACAGCATCACGTTGGGCCGTTGACGGGTCCTCCCTTTGCTGCAAGTCTTCTGTATACTTTCCAGCTGCTGCACAACCCCCTTGCATAACCTCGAGTCATGTCGTTCCTGTTTGGAAGGGCTAGGACACGCACAGTCGCTGACCTCCCCAAGCAAGCACGAGAACATGTCTTGAAGCTCGAGGGGCCGCAGGGTCCGTCCAAGGTAGTCGCCGTATCACCTTGACCCAAGACTCATGATCGCTGACTTTCAAAGGCCGAGGAACTTGCCCGGGTCCTGAGCCAGATGAAGGTTATCCTTCAGGGCACTCATGGTATGCTCCCCTCACCCCTCATGCGGACCCCTGATCGGATGGCTAAGGTGGATACTTTAAAAAGAAGCCGATAGCTCTCCAGAGCAGATCTTGCAGCTCGTAACCGGTCTTATCGACGAAGACCTCCTCCACCTTCTCGCCGTCAACCTCTTCCGTCTTCCATTCGAGTCGCGCAAAGACACCCAAGTCATCTTCTCCTACGTCTTCCGCTTCCGCCCCGCCACCGCCGCCCCCAAGAGCGACCCGCTTGCTCTATCATATGTCGTATGCAATCGGCCTCAAGTCCTGGTTGAACTGTGTCGTGGATACGATCATAAGGAGAGCGCCACACCGGCGGGTTCTGTCCTGCGAGAGCTGCTCAAGAACGAAGCGGCCGCTGCCATTATTCTATATGACGACGGAGACGAGCCGGGATCGAGTTCCAAGGGGCTGAATGCCATCGACCGTGACCGTCCCCAAAGTGGGAGAGGCGTCTTCTGGAGGTTCTTCGACTGGGTTGATAAGAGCTCCTTCGAGGTGGCAGCTGATGCTTTCACCACATTCCGAGTAAGCTTCGGGTGCCTTGCCTTGCCTTGAATGCTTGCATAACCTAACCCTGCATACAGGAACTCCTCACACGCCACAAGGATCTTGTACCAAGATACTTGTCCGCAAACTTCGACCTCTTCTTCGACAAATACAACAACATTCTGGTCCAGTCCAACAGCTATGTGACCAAGCGCCAATCCATAAAGCTGCTCGGTGAGATCTTGCTTGATCGCTCCAATTATAGCGTCATGACTGCCTACGTTGACCGTGGCGAGCACCTCAAGATATGCATGAACCTTCTGCGCGATGATAGGAAAATGGTTCAGTACGAAGGGTTCCACGTATTCAAGGTCTTTGTCGCCAACCCCCACAAGTCAATCGCCGTCCAGAAGATTCTGCTCATGAACCGCGATAAGCTGCTCACCTTCTTGTCCCACTTTCTCGAGGACCGGACAGACGATGAGCAGTTCATTGATGAGAGGGAGTTTTTGATCAAGCAAATTCGCAACATGCCGCCGGTTCCTGTGCCTCCTCAACGGTAGCCGTAGGCAGGTTGTCGTACTTACTTGCTTGCTTTCCAGATATGCCCTCACTGTACCATTTTGCACTCCTGCGGCGTTCCCAACTTCTCCTTTATCATAGGTGGCGACGACAAATGAGGTCAAAGAGCGTGGCTCTATATTTCACCATGATGGCATTGCGATCTGCTCTTTAATCCTGTCTCTTATCCCTACATATTTTCAGCGGTACTGGCAATAGCATTGATCGCGCCAGTACACACATGCCGTCCCACACCCATCTTGGTTGATGATATTAATATACAAAAAGACGCTCCCAACGCCACTGTATCCCTGTGTGTAGTCAATCAAGTATGACACAAACTCTCTAACTCCTGGTGCCCTGTCGTTTATCACCTTCCGACGTATCGGCGATACCTGACTATGAGCTCAACGCTGCTTCGAGAGCAAGACATTGACACTCTCGCGAGCATTCTGGGTAGCCCAAACACTGTCTTTTCCTCCGCGGCGCCACTCATCACCCGATGCGTGTTCTCCGCCCCCTCTTGGTGCCTCTCCCATAATCACCTCGAGGTCTCTCCTTTGCGAACTCAGCCAGTTCTTGACAAAGTTGGTTGGATCCTCGCTTAGAGACTGGAAGAAGGAATGCTTGGCCTTCGAAACAGCTATGGCCTGGACCACTCGAGAGAGTTGATCATCCAGACCTGTTACTTCCCTGAGCATTGTGATATATTGCGGGTTGTTGAGCATGGGCAGCAGCGAATCGCGCAGAGGATCATCCACTGGAACCTGGATGTCGTAGATGGTGGGCTCAGGATCTTTGTGGAATTCTTGATCAACGCGAATGGTGTAGGGCAGACGGATGGGCTCAAGAGGGCGGAGGTGCTGCGTGACATAGTCATTGAGCAGTGGGATGTGGCCAATGTCATTTCTTATAACCTGCGATTAAATGTTAGAACTGTCATGTCACTGGCATCAACATAGAGACCAACCTTCTTTAGAGGCTCGTTGCACCGGAAGTTTCGCTTCTCTTCGTCTTCCTGCAATCCAAGCAACTTGATGTACTCCCAAAGACCCATGACTGCCTCTTGTTGCGTAGCATCCTTCATATCCACCACTTCGGCAAGCTCGGGGCTGAGCTGGTATCGTTCAGGAGTCTCCTGGCGGAACAGGTTGATGGTGATGTTCTGGTTCTCGTCCCCAGACCTCTTGAAGGTGAGTTCGTCGAAGTCAGCTGAGGCAGGGAGACTGGCACCCGGTTGGTTTCGGGTTGGAGCGTCAGGCTTCTTCCACTCAACCGTTTGCTCAGCGCCAGTTCGGAATCGGGACCGATCGAAGTCGACGGTCAAGGACTTGAAGAAGTGCGAGAATCGGGGCTTCTCCTGCGTCTTGGGCTTCTGGGCTGACTCGTCTTGCTCCTTATCTTCCTCGCTGGCCGACACGTCCTGGGCTTCGGGACGTGCGCTTTCTTCATCAGGGTCGTCGAGAAGACGGCCTTCAATCTTGACTCGGTAGGACGCCTCCATGCTTGGGGTGAAATCAAAAGAATCGGCGTTCAGTCCGTTGCTCTGCCAAATCTGATCCTCGACCGTGTTGCTGATCCAGACTCGCAGGGTTTTGTATCGCTGGGCTTTAGTTCAGCTGGCAACTCTTGACGGACGTATCACAGTATTGGACAAACCTTGGAACCACGGCTAGTATAATCGACGATGTCCAGACGTTTGCGGGTGATGGTGGCATCAAGACGACGCTCAACATCTCGCAAGTCTTTGTATCGTTGAACACCTTCAGCGTCGACAATGCTGTCCTCGACTCCTTCGGGCATGTTCTTATCGGTGGGTTTACGGCTTCGTCGCTTAGCTAACTCGCCGGCATGAGCCTGAGCCTGTTGTTGCTGGGCGATCTGTGCTTGGGTCAGAGGGACCGAGGGGTGAGGGCCTGAAGACATCATGGGTCCTTGGCAAAACGATCATGTTAGCAGCTGGAGATGGGGAGGATGGGTAGCGCAAAGGGTGGCAGTAATAACGCACCGATTCCACCCCGTCGCTGATTTGTCGCATGAGGCGACCTTTGCGGAACCTGCTGCGCATAGGTGCGATACTGAGGCTGCATTTTGCCGAGATTTTGCTAGTTCTACGTTGGGAATCGGTAGGCGTCGGCTGTGGGGGATTTCAAGTCGATCGTGTCGCGTCGCATCGCATTGCGTCGCGAGAAAACAGTAGGTACCTAGGTAGGCAGCGCTGGAGCATGCTCAGTCACGTGACTGTTTCAGCGATCAACAATGAGGTGTCTTGCTACCTAGGTATGGAAAACATCCAGGAAAGAGATTATACATTAACTTTAAGAAAGAAAAGACATTATACATTAACTTTAACAAAGAAAGGGGAATTGTTATACCCAAGACCCAAACTGTTGGCGTGTTTGATATCCACGCCTCTGCTGTTAGGATTAATTCAAGATCTGATAGTTCTTGACTCGATCCCCTGACCGCCAACCTACTCTACTTGGGTCAACTCCAAGTGCCGTGACAATGAATGCTTGACTCCATCATTTCAACTTTAGCTTCACATCTATAGCCATTACATAGGCGATTATTACTCTTGACTTGTAACAGAGACCAGTGCAAACAGGGTGATGGTGGTCGGTCAAGAAACGGCTGGAGTTGATCCAGTCTCCCAACTCTTGCCTCACCCTCCGCACCGAACATTCCACTCCTTCATCCTGTCTCGAAGATCCCTCAAGATGCTCAATCACCCGTCTTGACCTCCAAGCTCGATACATTTGCGGATCTAATCCCATTTCCCTCAAGACCAAACATAAGAGTAAGGAACACGTATAACCCTGTTGTCCGATGCTCGCATCTTCCTATGCGGTGAAACGAATTGAGCTTCTCTTCTTCAAGTATGGAAGCTTTAGCTTTTATGGCTCATCGAACAGCAGCCATCTCGCGGCTGCGCCCATCCCACCCAACAACGCTGAAAACAAACATGCACCCAAAACAATGCTTCGACCACTCCGCTGAGATGAATAAAAACTCCGCAATAAGACGCCGCGCTCTCAATGCCATGAACGTACTGAATGTGATCGGTGAGAGGCAAAATGTCCAAGAGGATCGACTCCATCAATCTACAACTCATAACACGCCGATTCGTCCGTACACTGTTGTCGTTCGACTGTCCTTCTCAGAATGCAGAGCCCAGCCCATTTCTAGACTGTCTCTTACTGAAACGGTTGCGTTTCGGTGCAGGATCTTCAGGGTTCGCCTGGTTTTTACTCAAATGATTTCGTCCACTTCCGCCGAAACCTTCCGCCCCTCCCGTACTTGAAGGAGTCGATACTTGAGATGACATATCAGCAAATCCGCTATCGCCACCGTAAGAAGGGACCATGCTCTGGGAAAGGGCCATATCTCTGGCTCGTTCCAAACACTCAATCCAGTCGGCAGCGGCAGAACCGCCCTCTGAGGAATTGGATGAAGACTTGGTTTCTTCAAACGTGTAGTGGTTGCCGCCCTGTTTGTCTTTCTCAGCATACGGCATGGAATGATGAATATTAAACTTGCTTGGGCTTTTACTTACCGTATTAACACACCACACTGTTTGGCCCTTTGCGTCAACTTGGGTTTTCCAAGTACAATCAGAACCAAGGAGAGACAGCTCTTGCTTTGCTCGCTTCTCCTCCCCACCAGCGGGGGCAAGTACAATGCGACCGCTTGATGTGATCATAACCAGGCGTTGACGCTTCTTTGTTGTACTTCCGATGAAAAAACGAGATAGCTTCTTGTGGCCTTCTCCTGGTTCCCTACCGTGCGGGCTTGAAGGCAAAGGTGTCGAGACAACCATCAGATCGCCCAGCTTGAGAATGCGCTCGTTGTTCTTAGTCAGTACGGGTGACCATTCGATATCAAGCTGTGTCGGAGGAGGTAGTTCTGTTATTATCCTAGTCGGTCGATTACTCCCGTTTGAAGGGGTCGTCTGAGACTGAGGAGGTGCCCTTGAGTTGGATGTACCCGAGAATCCATTGAGCTGAATGACCTGAGGTTCCTGCGGGGGAGCTATGTATGGGCGTAAGCGAGGTGCCTTGGATCTCCAGAGTCCTTTTCCGAAAGGATGTCCATCGAAAAATTCGTGGTTCTTGATGTGTTCAACGGTAAGTCGCCTGGCAGGGTCGAGAACTAGACAACGCTCCACAAGGTCTCGAGCTGCCGGGGGGAAGCCAGGGGGAAAGTCGTATTCAAGGTTTACGATCTTTTGAAAGGTGAGGTACTCGCTGCCTCCCTTGAAAGGGGGCCGCCCAGCCAGCAGTTGGTAAATAATACAACCGAATGCCCACAAGTCACTAGCCTTGCAGGCGTTCTTGTGGGTAAGAAGCTCAGGGCTTACATACTCGGCAGTACCAACAAATGATGCTGCACGGCTATCGTCATCTTGTCCCGGTTCTGGTGCGCCACTAGAAGACGCGGCTGATGCATCTTCACGAGGGTCTTTGAGTAGCTTAGCAGTACCAAAATCAGTGATCTTGACGTGCATTTGGTCATCGAGCAGAACATTTTCAGGCTTCAGATCTCGATGGATGACGCCTCGGGAATGCATGTAGTGAATGGCGTCGAGGATTTGGGCGCCATAGAACCTGGTACACTCAATGTCGAAGGTGCCCGTCTTTTTCAGAACGCCCAGCAGCTCGCCTCCATTACATAAATCAAGGACATAGTAGAGCGACGTCTCGTCTTGGAAAGTATAATATAATCGGACAATGCCAGGGTGCTCGGTAAGTCGGTTCAGCGTATTCTTCTCGATGTTGACATACTTGATCTTCTTCTCTTTGATGATGTGTCTCTTTTCAAGTACCTTGACAGCATATTCTTTGAGGGTTTGGCGATCGGTTGCCATGTATACTGTACTGTAGGAACCTTCACCGAGGACACGTCCGAAGGAGAAATCGCGAACGCCCTTCTTGACCTGGCGGACGACGGTACGCCCATTAGCATCGACTTCTCGACGGACTCCTACAGCAGCGCCACGATCCTGCCAGTCTTCTCTGCTGGTTGGAGTTGGCGCGTCACCGGCGTATCCCTGGTTTTGTTGTTGTCCACCAGGGACAGATGCGTATCCGACACCCATACCTCTTGAGCTCCTTCGGGGTGGTAGCGGGCTGCCGCTGGGGACTGAGCTTGATGTCGGCCGACTTGAGTTGTTAAAATGCTGAGGCTCTCGTCGACTCGACACCCTCACTGGATAGGAGGGCCCGGTTGCAGGCTCGGTCAAGTTGGATGTGCCGTAAATGGAAGATCTCGTTACTTCAGATTGAGGGAAAGACTGAGAGGGACCTGCGGAGGGACTGGGTTCTGGGGTGAGATCGGATGACTGAGCAGGCGGAGTAGGTCGAGGGTCGCTGAGCAAAGATTCGACACCAACGTCTATAGGGTCGAAGCGAATAGCATCGTAGGCTGAGGGCGTGGAGGATGTGGCTGTCGGTTGTGGTGTAGAGGGGAGGGCGGTAGTTGATACAGAAGCGGAGGCAGAGGCGGAGGTGATGGGAGCAGTAGAGTCGTGCCCAGGAGCGGAGGAGGATGCTGAAGGGTTAACAGCCTCGGCGGCATCATCGGGGTTGGCGATGCGCAATCCGCCTAGGGCCTGAGAAAGGCTCAGGTCCCCATTCATTGTGGGCGATGGAGAGGGCCTGGGGGCAGATGCTCAGGGGAAGTGGACAGGCTCAAGCTCGACTCGCACGGGGAGGAGAAACGCGAGTCGTGAGCGAGGGACGGTCGGCCACTGGCGGCAGCGTGGACCGTGGAGCATCACCGGTGTCTGGGACTGTCTAAAGCGGGAATGATGAGGTTGGGTTGGGTTGAATTGTACAGTAAACCAGATGGAACCGAGCAGAGCAGAGTCGGGTCTAACCAGCGATTACTTGGCCGCTCCGCTCAGGCTTAGACCCAGGCCAGATTAGTTACTGTATGACGGGAGAGTGCAGTGCAGCTGGCGGGAGAGATGGAAACAAAAGCAACAGACGCCTTAGGCCACCGCCAACCTAAGGGGAGGGCCCTGCTGGGATGATGTAAAGTAAAGGAGAGAGCCCCCAGCCTTTTTACAAGGTACCTAGGTGGGTGAAGAAGCAGCAGTGCACCGCCCGCTCAGAGCTGCATACAGAAGCGTAGAAATCTGTCCTGAACGGGTTCAAGTGAATTAATTACCTATACAACGAGTCTCTGTTTGACATGAGTACCAGTTGGCCTACCTACCTAGGTAATTAACGGGGTGCTTTAGGTGGTGCACACTTAACTAGGTAGAGCCGCAGATGTTTTATTTTCCAGGTACCTGACTACCTTGGCGCTAGTACTGTCGAACATTCAATGTCAAGCTGACGAGCCCCATCAATGAGGTGCCATTCTGCCTCAACCGGTCGACTCGATACGACTAATGTAATCACAGACGCCGAAAATAGATTTAGATGCGAACGTTACTACCTACCTACCTATGTACGAAGTACCTGATGGTGCGTGCTGACCCGCGGTTTGCAAAATGGCGGCCGATTCGGTATCTAGGTACCTAGGTATTCAGCCGGTTTCAAGCCAGTTTGCCTGCCTCGATAATTACGTTCGCTTTTGGAACATGATACCAAGTTGGGAATATTGGGATTACTCAATACATGATATACCAACCTCTCATCAAGTCCTTGTTTAAACCACATATCTCCCTCAAAACCAATGTTTTTTCAGTAATACAGATCAAGTCCCTGTCTTCTGATTACCCCCCCACATGGCTTTTTTTGGCTATCTTGATCCTATCTTGACCCGCCCAATTTTTAGTAGCAAGAGGCCATACGCGAGGACAGTTGCGCGTCCACTGTATCGTCATGAGTACCATGGAAGTTGGAGCTCAAACAAGATATTCTCCATCATGTACGAATACCGACTTTGCCGCTTGATGATAACATCAGCGCGGCGCAGCACCTCGTATCATCAGCCGAGTACCTATGTTCTGCCATATTTTTGGGTGAAAAGATGCGGCCGGCGCTCGTGATACTCAGCCACGCAAAGCAATCCGTGAATATTTTGTAACTGCCATAGGACCCTGCCCAGTGACGACCCAACCACCAAAGCAACAAGTATTACTAGGTACCTTTAAGTAAGTACTAGGCAAGGTAGGTACGCATAACAACTTACCTGCCTCATTCAATTCCAGATATCTGGGTACAGTCATCAACGATTTACCTAGTAGCAGTGGGGGGCGCACTATCCTCAATTCTATATGACTGAGTGAGCGGTCATGAAGGGAAGCTGTGCCTGTTGGAGATGCCCGATTTATCCTGACTGTTATATCCAATCCCGCAAGGCAGGTGTGATGATATTGTAGGACACAGAGACGAGAAGGCCCAAGGTAGATAGATTTGCAATTTGGATGAAACGGTTGATTGTCAATTGGCTGGTCTGTTCATTCTGTAATCTCAAGATATCTCATAGACCCAAGATGTTCCGACTTCAGCCTACCACAATCACCATCAGCGCACGTGAACTCAATGATGCAGATCGCCGCAGCCGATATAGAACTTACCTCAGAAATCGCCAGCGCATTACTCGCGGACGCCGTAGACTCAATTCACTTGAACAAGACACGTCTTTGCGAGATGATCTGAACACAAGAATCGCAACGCCAGACGCGGAATCAGTTACCGGTATCGACACGCCTACATCCGATACCCAAGATGTTACAGAAGGCGACGATGAACCGAATCTACCAGTGATATCGCCTGACTACGATGCTCATTATTGGGATGAACTGGTTTTTCATCAGAGGCTTGGCCTGAGTGAGTTATTTCACAACTACTTGGCGTCGTACTCTAAGAAGCGGACGGGAGAATAACCAGTTCATAGGTGTCGACAGAACTACAGAGATTGGGCCACTGCCCATCCGTACACGGCTTGATGACCAAGCTGATGCAAGTGCTGAGCAAGATGTGGACGAACCCGATCCTGGGCAGCGTCTCCCAACAGCAGCTGTAAGTAATCTCCAATATGAACAGTCCAACTGTGGCAGCTGAACAGTCCAACTGTGGCAGCTGAACAGTCCAACTGTGGCAGCAGCTCAAGCTATTCATGACACTCCCAGCTAGGAGCCAAATTTGAGTAGCAACTAGTACTCTAGATTGGAGAATGTAGACTGATTATCTGGCTCAGCTCGGCACGTCACCGTACGATTCGGAAGAAGAATCCACCCACGATCCGCCGCAAAGCAACGGAGAACAAGCGACTTCTGTACGAGAGCGTGGATTGCCCACATCTTCTGCAAGTGTAGAAGAACTGAGCACCACGCCTCCCCAGCGGCATCTGCCTGTGTATAGTGATCGCCTACCTGTTCAAGAACAGCCTCAAACACCAAGAGAACTGCCAGAAGCTCGTCACCAAAGCCGGTTCGACGGAGCGTACACAGCGCCAGTCCGAGGACGACGTACGAGAGTTGAGACAGATAGCGAACTAGTCACAGGAAGGAGAAGACGTGTTGGACGTGATGTCAGCCCGGCAGGGTTGCGAACTCGAGGGTTTCAGGGCTTGTATGGAGGCAGCGAGAATGCCGATGATGCGTGATGCCAAGAGATGGGAGATGAGATGACGAGTATGATCAGTCTTTTACTTTTTCAATCCAGCAGTGAAGTATTGTTTGATGGTACGGTACGATGGACCAGGTTATTCTTTGATCGTCAGAAGACTTGGCGTTTTCATAAGATTCAGTCGGTGGACAGGAATTGCAGAACATCACCCCGTTCGGTTGCCGGTTTCCCGGCAATTAAATGTTGGATCCATGTTTGTTTAACAGGATCAAGGAGAGCAAAATAAGCAAGGCATATTTGAGACTGAATGCTACCTACGTAAAAATGCCTGCCGGGATATTTTGTCGTCTTCGGCGTTACACGGACGTTGGTCGAATTTTCTGTTGGTCCGGCTCCGGACCAGTCCAGCCTCCAGAGGCAACGAAAATTCCAGTCGAGCAAACTTTTGGCCTGATGTGCCTGGCTACCTCAGGCACACATGCATCAGGGACAACGGGGATCCACTTGTTCCGTTTTGCCAGGTTCCATGTTCCATTCAAACGGGCTCGGAACTACAAACTTCCAATGAATATCGGGAGCAAAACTGACTCGGAGTGGGCGGAAGGCGGGCGGAGCAGGATTGGTCGGTCGATGGCTCACAGCGGGCCAAAGAAGAAGAAAAAAAACTTGGCTGGACTGGGCTCGGCTCGGATTGGTGTGGGCTGCTGTGGCACGGGGCAACTGAGCAAAGCCAAGCCCAAACGAAGCCAAAACGTTGGCTATCCAACCAAAACGACGATTCAAGACTGCTCAGGCCCCCGCTCAGCCGCCATGCCCCTTACGGCCGTCAATGGGAGGTGAGACCCTTAACAATTACGCAACCTGGAAAGGGTCAAGCGCGAATTAAAAGCTTACCATTGATGAGTACGTACCTGGTGCTGAGAGCTGCATTAGCTCGAGGCTAGACCACATTTAGGGCCGGGAGGTTCGCGATAAGCTGATGGCGTGCACACTGTCGGCTGAGAGATTGGCACGGAGTGCGCTGCAGCTTGCCGAGGGAGATACCTTGGCCAGTTAGAGCAACGCCTCGACGGTGGCGGCCACGGGTATCTGCCGAAGGTATTTCTACGCGGATTTCGCCGTTCGCGAGTATCTCGTACAGTGCCAACTCTCACAGCTGTTTGAGATCGGAGGTGAGGCTGCATGGGTGGGTGGTTAAAGAGCACCTCAACCTGGGGTAAAGAGCCACTCACACTCACGCCCCTTCTCGTCGTCTGCTCTGAGAGGTTCTTGTACCAGGCGTCCCCTCGCATTCTTTTACACTTCTTAATCCTCCTTCTTTCTTCCATCTTTTTCCCTCTCTTCCTCCTCCTCCTCCTCCATTCCTCCCTACTCCATCTAGGTCTACCTTGTACAACAAGCCTACTACATATTAGTCTCTTGGTCAATCTTCTCATCACGACCTCGACCTCGACCTCGACCTCTCAACTACATCCACCTACCTCCTCCCGACCTACCTACCTACCCACTACCGCGTACCCTTTACTCTCGTGCCTTCTCTGGGCCAGCCCTGTCGCGTCTTACTCTTACTATCACTCGTCAACTATCTTCAGACTCTACTTCGACGATTTTGTTTACCTCAGTCTCAATCTTCGTACTCAATCATCAACCTGTGGTCGAGGAAATCCATCACCAACCGCGTGTCTTGAAGACGCTTTAGATGGTTTGTGACATCGCTGACTACTAACCTTGCAACTACTTCCAGTTCTCTGCCAAGAAACGCTTGCAAAATGGCGTACTTCAGCTCTCAATTCTCTTCCTCTCCTGTCCTTACCATGTCTCCTCAATCTGTCCACCAGTCAATGGGCATGGCAAACTTTGGACGTCACACACCACCTCGATTTGCACCTATGCCAAGTCAGTTTGCAGCTGCTCAACCCACCCGACCTGCTGCAGCTGGCAGAAAGCGTTCCCGGGACGAGGCTTCCGAAAACTTGGAGTCTGACATCAAGACCCTGCCAGTCGAAGAGCCTGAAGAAGAATGGATCTACGGCCCTGGCATGACCCTCATCAAGAAGAGCACCCTCTATGTCACAGATGCGAGTAGTCAATCCGGCACCTGGGTTGAGGAGAAGAAGGCTGCTGAAGAAGCCGCCATCAAAGAGGCGCGCTCCATGATCAGAAACCCCAAGCTGCAGCGTGTATCATCCTCTCTACCAAGCACATCTGTGGCCAGCACCTCTCCCCTCAAGTCTGAGATCAAGCCTGCCATTGAGGGACCCATCGTCGACACCTTCACTCTGCACCTCGGCATTGGCTGGCGAAGAATCAGCGAAGAAGAGCACATTCAAGCAGCCGCTCGTGGCTGGGCCCGCTATATCGAAAACCACTTCCCCGTCACCAATGCTCGAATTCTCCTCGAGAGCAATGGTCATCAGTCATATCTTGTGGAAGCCAACGAGGGCTTCTTCCTCTTCGCCGAAAACCTCCACCAGGGCCAGCTTGTGAGCCAGACTGCAGAGGGCGCACTTCGAAATCTGCAATGCTCTCCTCCCCTTTTTGACGGAATGGAGGTTCTGTCAGCAGCCGAATCTCCTCGGCCAGTCAGCGTCAGTCCTGATATGGACATGAGAATGGACTAGAGGAACCTCGTCCGGGAACATTTCCTTGTTTGTATCATCTGCATATTTTCTACTTGCTATCTACTCGGAGTTACATGTTTGCCATGTTTATGGACTGGGTTGGGACTGGGAAAGGAGCCTTGGGATTGACGGGAAAGGCCACCAAGAGCGAATGCCATAGATTCGGATAGTCATGGCCAGATATCATTTGAATGCAATTTACCAACGATTAATGGAGATGAAATGTGTCTTGTGCAATGTGACGTGCTGTACGGAGTACCCATGTATGTATACAGCCTTGCATAATTTATTATGTGCGCCTCTCATGGACAAGAGCCCTCACCAAATGCTACGTAGCTGCGCGTTTACTCGTGGCGTAAGTTTCGCGCATTACCCCGACGCGACATGTCCAGGAACTTGGAGTGGTTATGCAACGGAAAGGCTCGCTTCAGAGTAAGACGCAATGATTTGCCAGTTGTTCTGGGGTGCATATTTACATCATCTCTTGGTGCATTTTATGTGGTCCAGGCAAGTTATGGTGAAGCACAGGCCTATGACATTGCTACAGCGTCAGAGCGTCTCTACTACGAGGATGTATTGCATTTGCACAATAAGTCATTGAGTCAATTCAGAGAATACTTTGTCTGTGTGTTTTTGCACATCTTTTGGTCTTTCTGAGGAGGACTCGTTTCGAAACATGCTTCCGGATGAACCAATGACCAACTCGATGAATTGCAGCTATGGTTTGGTTCTGGAGCCTCTCATGATTAGAGGCCTGGAAAAGGACACATATGATCGTCTCTCTCCCTCTCTTGATAAGGACTCGAGCCAAGTCAAGCAAGACTCATCTAGATGTCACTTTTCATGTTCGTTTAATTAATTGGAAGCCTAGGTACCTAGGTAGGTAGGTACCGGCACTGGCTCAGGGGAAAGCATGCCCCCAACCACCTCCAGTTTTATCAAATGGGATGTCCCTTTCCAGAATGCTTGATAGGTCGGTACCTTGTAGCTAACCAACCCTGCACCCTGTGTCAGGTACCTCCCCTCCACCTCGCTATCATCCGGATGGCAGAAATACCCGGAGCACGATGTAGAGCCACACCAACTCAAGTCCGTCATCCAACCCGACTCCGTGTGCCAATGTTCGGGATATGGGTGCAGTAGCCTCAACATCACCAAACCGACGTAGAGCAAGGCTTCAATAAAAGCTTACTTTTACACCTAGACTGCACGTCCGCCGTAGCCAAGTCACACATCAGCCATGTCGAGCGCAAACCAGCTCTTCCTCCTCGCCGACCACATCAAGCTCTCGCTTCTCGAGCGCCAGCGCGCAAAGAGCCTCAGCATCGAGGGCGACTCGCAAGACGGCCACATCTCGCGATCCTTTGACCAGTTCCGTGATGGCCTGGCCAGTCTCCGCGAGGACCAGCAGCGGCTGACCGAAGCTGGCGATGCGACGTATGTTGATGCGTTGAATTCCCTATCCATCGAGCTCCGTCGCTGATTGTACCCTGTAGCGCCGCTTCAAACCTCACAGAGTCCATCTCGACACTCCAGAAGCAGTTCGACGACCTCACAACCCAGTTCCAGGGCCATCCCTCCTCCTCGACAGCCGAAACCCTCACGCATCCCAATTCGGAAGAGCTCGCCGACGACTTCGAGCACGCAACATCCACCTCTCTGACCTCTCGCAAGCCAAAGACTGTCCGTTTCAGCGACACGCCCTCGTCTCCATCCGCCGACCTCTTCGGCCCCTACCGCGATGATCCTACCGACAGCGCTGGCTACCAGGACGAGGCCCATGACATGAGCAACCAGCAGATCCATCAGTACCACGCTCAGATCCTCGAGCAGCAGGACGAGCAGCTTGATCGCCTGGGCGAGTCCATTGGCCGCCAGCGCGAGCTGAGTATGCAGATTGGTGACGAGCTGGATAGCCACGTTGCTATGCTCGACGAGGTCGAGGCTGTTACCGATCGCCATCAAAGCCGGTTGGATCGCGCCAGCAGAATGCTTGGAAAGGTTGCTCGAGGAGCTAGCGAGAACAAACAAATGACCACCATTATTGTTCTCATCATTATTCTCGTCCTCCTTATTGCTATTCTGAAATAGTCTATAAGGTTGCTATGTTAAAAGAAACAGCGGGCGCAGCGCATCGGTTGGAGTTTTCGGAGTTGTTGCTATCGGCGTCTTTTAAGATATTTTGCGTGCCTCGATGGATATAGTTGGTATTTCCGTTTCCTTGATGCAGTTCAGCAGCAAACAAGCCTCTTCGTGATGAACTACCTGTATATACGCACACGGAGTGGTCTTCAAGACCGAGGTTCTCATGTTATCGTGTTATCATTCTCTCAGCTTGAAAGGTTTCAATCCTCGACATAACTAGCAGTCTAGACATTTCCTCTCAACAGTTCATCGAATCACATCCCCTTCCTTGTCGATGCCTTCAAGCCCCTCAAGAATATCGCTCCCCCCTAGAATACCGGTAGCACCTACGGTTACCCCTTTCTCCCGCGACCATACTTCATGAAACTTGATGCTCTTATCGCTCGATGCAACAATAATACATCCCTCCTGACCTCCTCCTGCTATCGTCGGATCGTCGGACGCTGGCCCTCGAGGATAAGGGATGGCATATAGAGCACGTAATTCGCCTTCCCAAGGAATCGCTGCCACTTGCTTGCATTCAGGCCAGCTGAATACGCTCACGCGGTAGGGGTGTTCTGGCGAGGCATAGCCAAACGTGGCTGCAATTTCTCTGCGGGTTGTACTCCAGATGAGCGAGGTTACTTGAGCTGATACCGATATTGTCGCCAGAGCAGCCCCAGAAGGCGTATGAAAGAAGTGAATGCACTTGTCGTTGGAGCCACCGCCTGTTGCAACTAGCTCGCGCCGCCAGGGACAGAATGCGATGGCTTTCACAGCAGCATCGTGGTTCCAATGATGCTTTTCAATGCCAGGACCAAGATAACGGACTGTGTCTGCTGTAGTAGCAAGCGGCCGTAGCTGTGCTGCAAATGTTGATGCAGACGCATTTTGCGCCCCAGAATCACCCTGGGTAAGAGGCAACAGCTCTGTAACTCTTGTCTCAATGCCACCAAAGGCGCTACCGGCCTCAATCCGCGCTCTGTATCCGTTGGCGGGCCTGGCGGGCTCAAACCATCGATGCCCAACGACCTTTTCAGCATCGTATAGACAGCAGAGGTTATCGTTGCCCCCAGTGGCAAATAGACGACCATCGTGCGACCACGCAAGGCCACATATCTGTTGGCAATGGATATTGCTGATCTTGGCTACCAATGACACTGTACCAGGCCACGTGTCTCGAGTGACTTCCCAAGCCATCGGCCATTCTACAATGTAGTAGTAGACGTTGCCCATTTCGTCACTAACCACCAGGTCTTCAGTCTGGACTTCAACCCCTGGATTGAGAGGATTCTTGGAAGGTCGCAGGGTGCAGGTCGGCCGCCAGCTCACACAAGCAATCGGAAATGGCTGGCATACTTCAAACCGTGGTAAAGCATCGAAGAGAGACTGGAAAACCACAGATCCGTCTGAATGGCCAATTACAAGCACAGCTTTGCCTCCTTGCGTCGACGAGAAGGCCACCGACGTCAACTAAGTGTCGGCGTGAGAACCGTGGATCATAGTTGCGCCTCCAAATTCAGACCAGGCATAGAGCAGGTTGCCGAGACAAACAACAAGCGTGTGTGTCGTAGACGAGTAGGCCAGTGGCGAGCAATAGAAATCATCCTTGAGGTTTGGCGCGTCGAGCACTCTGATATTTGTTAGTCTTCTCTCTACTCGAAGCTCGTGCTGCTTACCTGAATGGAGCAGCAGGAAGCAGGCGTTTCTTTGCTGGCTTCAAAGGCACTGTTACTGATTAGTCCGGGAGTCATAGATGCTCGGGTTGCGACATACGAAACCATTGCTCTCTATTCGTCCATTGATAGCCATTCCAACTGGTTTGGCCGTGACCGGTATGAAGGTCCCTGATACTTGGGTTTCGTGGAATATGCTTCAGATGGACGAATTCGAGTATCTTCCGAACTTGATCAATATTCAGGGCTGAAGCGATACGGCCTTCGTGCTTCTCCTTTTCTACAGACGTGCTGATCAGGCTCTCCTGAAACGGAGTAGAAAACACACGAGCATTGGTTCCACGCTGGAATAGATGTCCCTGGCCATCATCGATAGCAATGGCGCTGGGAGCAAGGCCACCAACTGACCACAAAGCACCCATGCTGACTTGACGTTGCCCTCCCCGATTTTGCGGCAATTGGCCAAGAACGACACCTAAGAATATTTGTATGTTAGCACGAGCAATGAATCGGAACGGCTTTCGAACCTCTATCGAGATCACTATCGTCAACTCGGAAAGGGAAACGTGGGTCAGGGTCCAAGATACGACGACGAAGGACGAAGGGGTCCGCCGAGGCGCTCTTGTTTCTTTTCAGCCGCTCTTCTATTGAAAGATCCTGACTTTTCTTGGTCGTTCGATATCTCTCCGCCAGGGGAGACGCATGGTCACGCTTTGGGACGTATCTGTCCAGCTTCCGCCGGTTTGCGTCGAACCGCTTATCTTGAAGAGGTGAGCGTTTGGAGCCTTCCGAGTAAATGAAGGGAGAAATCACTTCGATACTGCTTCCCGGGCGATGTTTCTCTGGTGTTTTTGGAAGCTGGAGGTAGCCCTGTTGCTGCTCGGTCACGAGTAGTGTTCGCTCTTCATCTTCGAGCAACTGGTTCGGCGAGTTGTTACTAGGACCGGAACCGTCGAATGAAGGAAAACATCTAGGTCTAAAGCTTGATAGATATTCGCGTGTATCCTCGCCCGAGCCGTATCCAGAATCTGTTGGGCTGTGTGGCTGTAACTGCTGGTCGCACTTCCGTCGAGTTGACCGTGGACGGCGAGGCGGCCTTAGGAACATGCTTGTCGATAACAAAGTATCGAGAGGCTGGAGGCTGGCTTCATTCAACTGGGGATACTCGATTGCCGGGCGGCTTGAGATCGAAGGAGGACGCCTTCAAGACCGAGAGAATCAAGAAACGAATGAACTGTTATACTATAACTTGAACAATAGTGCCACGATAGACAGCACCTTACCTGGCAGTTGGCTCGTCTGCCTGATTCAGATGATGAAGTAGTATTGATGCTTGTCGAAGAGATTTGTAGGGAGAAGAGGATAGGGTGAAGAGTAACAAAAGGGCTTGCGTCGAGGGGAAGGAGTCAGGCCAAGTAGGTACCGATACCTAGGTAGATGCACGTGGAGTAGGTAGGCAGGTGCATCAGGGCGACTGGAGATTTATGCAAGTGCACCCTTGTTTTATGATTCTACCTGTTCACATCCCATCTGACTTGCCTTTGGCTGATGGTTATGTAATATCATTACGAGTTAACAGTCAGAACAATTCACGGAAGCAAGTACCTAGGGCATTATCAAAGATTTACTGACATGTTATCACAGCTAAAACACTCCGTGTCACCCTTCCAACTGATTAAATGAATACTCTTTTGGCTATCCCCTACCATCTCATCGCAGGCATCTATAAAGGGATGTGATCAAGACGCAAACTGACGATTGATAAGATACAAGTCTAATCCTCATCCATTCCCGCAGCAATGTTGCCGTATCGAGAGTTTGGATACTTGAGACAGTTCTCCGTCTTGTCCAGACTTCCCAAAGACTTGTAGCTGGTGCCAATAAGTGACTCGTCACCCTCCTTATCACCAGAAGCCTCCCAGAACATACTTCCACCGAGATTGTTATGATGGATGTAATCCACCTTCTTCTCAACCACCTCGGGGGTATCAAAGGAAATCAACTCGTGTGTGCTGTCGTCGTAGCTGTAGTAAGCCTCGGCCTTGTGGTCGTACTTGATCTCGGCTCCGGGCTTGGGGAGATCCTTGTAATCCCAGACGCCAGTCTCCCAGCTGCCCTGGCCAACACCATTATAAGACTGGCCGATGCCCGCGTTGCTTTCAAACGAGCGGCCGTAGATTGGCATACCAAGAACAATCTTCTGCGAGGGGACCCCAGCCTCAACGTAATCCTTGACAGCATCGTTGGTGTTGAAAGGATTGATGGAACTGTAAGGGAATAGGTTGGCATTATGACCACTGACTTTATCCCAGCTGCCAGCATAGTCGTATGTCATGATGTTGATGTGGTCGACAATCTTGCCAATGCTGTCAAGATGTAGCTTCTTGTACTTGCTCGCACCAGCAGGCGCAGCGATGGAAAGCTGGAAGTGGTGACCGGGTGCGTTCTGCTCGGCGTACGAGTCGAGTACGTGACGCACAGTCTGGAGGAGCAGATCGAAGTTGGTTGCCTCTGTGTCATCCCTGGGATACTCCCAGTCGACGTCAATTCCATCAAAACCCCAGTCTTTCATCAGTGTAACAGCAGATACGGCAAAGTTGGAACGAGACTCAGGGGTACTGGCGGCAGAAGGAAAGTTGGTTGACCAGGTCCAACCACCGATAGATAGCATGACCTTTAGATGACGGTTGGCCTTCTTCAAAAGGAAGAGTTGTTTCACACAGCCATATACGTGATCGTTGTGGTTCCAGTCTGTGTTATGTCAGTTGTGTACGTTCAAAAGTCATGACATGAGCAGATACGCACCATCGCCATCATAGTGCTTCTCCAGGTCTGCGTAGCTGTCTCCAGTGTATCTATGCCTCTATTAGTATATCTTTTCAAGAGACGACCAAGACAAAGCATACACTGTTCCGTCAGGCTTGACATTCATAAAGGCGTAGAGGACGTGGGAGACTTGGGAAGGGTCAAGGTCCTGTGGCTGGAAGTTCCTTCCATAGATGCCCCTGAACAATGTTAGAAAAGATGGATATGAGATATTAAGATGCAGAAACCAGTTTGTAAAGTAGACAGAGTTGACATAGCCCTGTGCAGGTTGGGTGATGCTTTTTTCGGGGGATCGTGCAGCCAGCGGCTCGCCCTGGACACCCTGGAAGGCGGCAACAAGTGCCAGTGATCGAGATAGAAGAGACGGCATTCTCTTGATGGTTTGCGAAGTGGAATATGATATTGGAAGCGTTCGAAGAGTGTAGGGCAAGATTGTGGGATTAAGAATGTTGGTGGTGTGTGGATGAGAGGAAGGGGAGAGGAAGGGACCATGGACTGACTTATATAGAAGAACATGTTAACAAGAGCTCAATTCTGGATCAAAGACGCAGAGAAATCAATTGCAGTTTTGTTTTACACGCTTGAAGCGTCGTACCCTGCCTCGGAGTACAAACTTGATTTCATATCACATACATTCATAGCGGTATACACATGTTAACCCTTGCCTTTGCCGACCCTGAATAACCATGCAGAAGCATGGAGCCTACATAGCGATGCATTCACTGCAAACAGGCGTCTTTCTTATTTTCGGGCTACCAAGTCCCAAGCTCAGTTGAGCACATGTTTGGTTCACTTACGACCTCCCCTGAGGTTCGGAGCACCTGTCTTTATGGGGTCATATGCCAGTCTACATTACCTAGGTAGACTAGAATGTAGGTAGAGTTATTGTATCTTCTACAAGTATATATACTCTTGGCTGAATAATTCCAGCTCAAAACTGCCACATTTGTGCAGTACGCCGCGAGTGTAGAACTGCCATTTGTATTCCACCTACACTTAGCTGTACAAGATTTCGCAATATTTAACACATACAATCTTAAACTCGAATGCAGAATGTCTGTATATGCTCAGAAGAGCCAGTTTCAAATCGTTCGATAGAACCAACATGCACATCGGCAAATGAATAACAGGTCAAGCAAAGAGTACCGTAGTTATGACCTCAAGCAGCACCTACCCAGCGGCCACAGTTGACTGATGCAACACCAACAGGTCATTTACTATCAGGACCATTGCAAATAACTAGAAATAGTAAAATTATATATGGTGTATTCCTTATATCATCCTTCTCAGGATATTCATTAAGCCGTTGCTGCAGGCGCAACATCTCACGTCACGCTACCCTACACATCAACGCGGGGCCACCCTCAACACCAGCAGTCGTAACCTCAATTCTCTACTCGTCAATCGCAAGCGACTCGCCGAGGCATTCCAGAATGACCAGCGTTAGTATTCATCCCCTCCAAGAACCCAGGTTACCATAGCTGATGCTGATATCCAAGGCTTCTAGCACGGCATAGCCCGCACAGCGCGGTCCAGAACAGAAGAGCAGCGCCAGCAAGATCTCGAAAAGATCAAAAAGTACCGCAGTCTCGAGGACGATATCCGCCAAAGGGTCAGCCCTAGCCCCTCTGCTTGAGTATATCGCTCTTACACTTACACGCGCAACAGATATCCGAAAACAACTACGGCCCCGAGACGTTCCAGCTCACGTCGAAGCTCCTCCGACACAACCCAGAATACTACACGATATGGAACGCCCGCAGGCGCTGTCTAATCTTTGGCTCATTATCCAAACCCTCGGCTGGATCGCCGCTCTTGAAGGCGTCGCAGAATACTTCAACGACCGACACTCGCACAGCCTCTTCCGCCGCCTCGTCGCCCTCATCCTCGACCGAGACCCCGCCACGCCCCGACTCCCAGACAGCTGGGAAGACTGGTATAACGACTGATGATGACCGTGATGTCGACGTCATACGCGCCGAGCTGAACTTTACTGTGCCTCTGCTCATGGAGTTTCCAAAGTGCTACTGGATATGGAACTATCGACTGTGGACTCTTGACCGCGCCATCGAGAGGCTCGACCTATCTGTGGCTAGGCGCATCTGGGAGGAGGAGCTAGGTCTCGTCAGCAAGATGCTCACCAAGGACAAACGCAACTTCCACGCCTGGGGCTACCGTCGCCATGTCGTGGCGCAGCTCGAGAGCTCCGTTTTGAACGGGCAGAGCTTGGTAGAGCCCGAATTTGAGTATACAACCAAGATGATCCGCAATCATCTCTCCAACTTCTCGGCCTGGCATAATCGCAGCCAGCTTACACAAAGGCTCCTTGACGAGCGCGAAGCAGACGACGACGCTCGCAGGGAGTTCCTGGAAAAAGGTGCGCAACTCGCCGCGCCCAACATCTCATCTCAACATGCTGACTTGAAATCAGAACTCGAACTTGTCGGCGGTGCCCTAAACGTAGGGCCCGAAGATCAATCTTTATGGTACTACCACCAGTTCTTGGTGTTGAATCTGGCTGATCCTACTTCGAATCGCCAAATAGCCCCTAACCTGACGGTGGATGAACGCAAATCGTACATCGACCGCGAGGTAGACGATATCAAGGATTTGCTGCAAGACTACAAAGACATCAAATGGATTTACGAGGTCCTCATCGAATATGCCATCGCAGTCACCCAACTGACTGGGCAACCGCTTGGGTCGGAGAGTCATGGCGAAGTAACATCCTGGCTGGAGCATCTAAGAAAATTAGACCCCAAGAGAAATGGGCGATGGGATGACCTAGAGAAGGACCTCGGTCTATCAAGATGAGGATGTTGACCAACTCCCATTCATGATAACTAGCTGCGCCAGGATCCAAATATTAGACCTCGAATAGAGTAATAAATAAGTTAAATCAAGCCCATAATGATCGCTATTCCTTAAGCCCAAAACGCGGAGAACATACATGCTAGCCAGACGTCCAATATGCAGCTTCAAAAGGCATCGGCAAGTTCGTTGATGAAAATGCAACACACATCTGACGTTCTCTATCCTCGTCCTCGTCCTCTGCCTCTGCCTCTTCCTCTGCCTCTGCCTCTTCCTCTTCCCCTGCCACGCCCCCGGCCACGCCCACCTCCTCTACCGCCACGGCTGGCACCATTTCCTCTCGCTGGGATATCACCATCACCATCGCCATCACTGTCAGAGTCCGAGCCTGTGACCGATCCACTCTCTTCAGCCTCCGAATCTGTATCTCCAATTCTCACAACTGTTGGCTGTGATGGTCGCCGGCTCGCAATTGGTGGTGATGGGCTGCGTGAGCTCTCGTTGTGAACCGAAGCTACTGAAGGCGACCGTCTGCCCACGCTTTCACCACCGGGGCTTGGGCTGCGGGAAGGTTCTTTTTCGTTGCCGGCTGGCGACCTATCTGCCACATCGACGCTTGGCCCAGGTGTTGTAGTCATTGATGGGGTCGTGGTTGCGCTGCCAGTCGCACCTTTAGGCTTGCGTTTACCAATCTTGAACTTCTTCCCCTTGAGTGCCATCCGCTCAGCCATGGACATGAGCTGCGTGCCCGAGCCGCTAGCATTGGGGGGTGGGGGAGAGCCCGAATCGCGAGCAGGTACGGTATCAATAACCTCTGATCGTCGAGCACGGCGGCTAGTCCTCGAGTCATCATTTTCAGCCTTGCTTGGGGTAGGCTCCCGTATATCTTCTTCCAAAGCGTTGTCTGCCCCCGACGCAGCCGCAATAGTAGTCACACCGGACTTTCTAGGCCTTCCTCGCCGTCGTGGTGGAGCAGAATCTGTTATAACCTCTGAAGCACCGGCGGCAAGTTCAGTAGCAAGTTCAGCCTCCAACTCTTCAACCACTTGTTCATGCTCGGCATCGCTATCGGCACCCACGGCTTGAATGGAATCATCAAAGATCTCGGTGGAATCATCGGCGGCTTCAACCTGAGACAAACGTGACTTTTTAGGCCGACCCCTGGGCCGACCTCTTTGTCCACCCTTAGCCTTAGACGAACTACTTGGCGTAGCTGGAGAAGAAGGTGCATTCTTTGGGGGACGACCACGTCTTTTGGCAGTCTTGGGCTCAGACTGAGGTTCCGTTTCGGCCGTGGTTTGTGCCTTGTTGGTGGATGAGGGTGTCCTGAAAAGAGCACGAACAGCATCAGCAGCCAGATCAACAGCCGTCCTCCCGTTCTCCTTAGCGCCGCCACCAGGGGATCGAGTTCTTTGGGAAGTGTGGTCGTCGTCGAACTCGTCGAAATCGACGTCTTCCTCTACATAGGATGCCTTCGGCTTGGCGTGTCGAAGCTCGGGCTCATTTGCGTCAAATAACAGCTGACCTCGCTTCTTAGGCGAAGCTGGAGTTTCTTCCGGTGTTGCTTGGGCACTGCCTGCTGTCCCGTTGTCTTGTGTCATGCTCTGATCCCTACCATTGATACTCGACTCATCCATAACGGCCTCGGGAACAGCAGGTGGTCCATCAAACAGTGCGGGATCCATACTATCTAGGAAATCCGCTTCTGGTTCAGCAGTAAGACGAGGCTTTTTATGATGAGACTTGCCAACAACAAAGTCCGGATCTTCGTTCTCTCGTTTGGCCTTTCTCTTGGCAGCACGGATGGATTTCTTGACGAATTCAGGGATCTCTGGCTCGGAGGGTCGCATGGCTTCTTCAGAAGGGGCCTGGAAAGGATCAAACAGAATCTTGTCTGGTGCATCATCCGGTTCGTAATACCCCATACCGATGCGTTGTCGAGCAACCAATGAAGGATCAGGGTAGAGAGATGTGTCGCCGTTTTCAACCTGCGACATGTCCATGGCCATGGAATCATCGGCCGGGTCAGCACCCTCTTCAGGATATGGTTGATGTGGCCCTTCGGCAACCCCATCGGTCATGGTCTGGTCGCCTTGACCAAGAACGTGACTCTGATCGCCATAGCCGTTCATTCCGGGCACATGCATGACAGCATCGTGAGGTCCGGCCTCGTCCTGTATAGCTTGCTCCGCCTCTTCTTGTTCGGTAATGTCTTGTGCCTTGGCATTATCCGCCTGCTCTCTTAATCTCTTCATCCGTCTGCTGTCCTTACTGCGACTCTCCTCACCCGCAGCCTTGAGCCACGAGAGGTTGTGAACGCGGAAGTCAACGAGTGCTTCTACACTTCGATCGTCAGCAATGGGGCGAGTGTCGTGTCCCAGCAAAGTGTTTTTTGGTGTGTATGGGTCTGTGTTCCCTACACGACGACAATAGCCACAATTGCAGATGCCCAAACACTTTGGACACTGCCATTGCTCATCCTCGAGCACTTTCTGCGGTAGCATATCGAAAGCTCTGTAAAGAACGCCATAGCAATAAGACTCAGTACAGCCAGGATTTGTGCACTGATGGACTCGGTAGGCGTAGTCCTTATGACAACAAACGTGGCAGCGGCGGAGCTCTCCTCGCTTCTTCTTTCGTTTGTACTTCTTTTTCGGCTTTCCCTCGCCGTCAACTTCAGGTTCCGACTCGCTCGGTGTTATCTCACGTTCCGGTTGGGTGATGTCTTTCCAGGGGCGTCTCCTCAAAGCTTCTTGGCAAATATGTGCTAGCGACTTCTTTCCAGAACGTTGTCGTGCAATCTCAAGAGGTTGGGGAGAGGACTCAAAGTCAACAAAGCCATCGTTCTTGATAATCATAGAGCGCCAGGCCTCATAGTTGTCGACCAGGTCGGACCACGACCATTGCTCGCACCATTGCAAACCCGAAAGACATGCGCAGGATCGTCCCATGGCGTAGCATTCCATGCAAACGTCATAAGTATCTTCATCACCGTTGACCAGCATGCGTGTGCAGTGCTTGCATGTCAGGAACCGGTTGAAGATGTTAGATCGGCAATATGAGCAGGTAATACACGAGTCGAACTCGATGAACTCCACCTCCTTCTCTTTGAAAGCAAACATCTCATCAAGAAGGATCTCGGTGAACAGGCCGAAGAGCTTCTTGAAATCACCCGCAAGCTGCTTTGCGCGGGGTGAATTTCTTAGAATATCCTGACCAATTCCCATAAAACTCATTTCAGTCATCTCTGCATTCTCCTCCAGATTTTGGAGTTGACGGTAGTACTTTTGCAGGGTGAAGAAAATGATGGCCTTGTTCTTGTATTGTTCATCACGACAAACAAGACGGGCCTTGGGGAGAGCTTCATGCAACGCCATTTCCAGTGTCTCGGCAGTCGTGCGATTCCATGCTACCTTTATTGTTCGAGTCCCTCGGTTCCAGACTTGGTGCGCAGCCAGAGGCGGAACCAAAATAAAATCGCCCACTCTCTGTTCGACAACATACACGTCGAAAGGCGCCTTTTTCCATGCATTGATTTGGGCGAAGTGCTTTTCAATCTCGATATCATGACCCAGCATGGAAAGAAAGTACTCGCGAACGACCTCTCTGTCCTTGCTTTCCGTCATGAACCATATGGAGCTCCCTGGTTTCTCCCCGTTCTCATCGCCTGATGCTTCCACCATGATATTCTGGCCTAGAGAAGCACACATCTCACAATGTGCTGGTGTGTATGTGCCCTCGTGTCCAATGTAGCACATGAGATTTTGCGCTCGCATCTCCTCGGGCAAGCTGGACATCAGGTCACCAGCTGGTGCTGCTGCGGCCTCGTCACGAAATACATCCTCATTCTGTCGTGATCCTCCGGCTTCACTGGCGTTCTCGTTCAAGTAGAATAGGTTCGGATGTATGACCTTTTGCAGCGCATCATGCCACTCTGGAGGGCAGTCGATATCTTTCAGGTAAAGACGCTGGCGTCGCTCGTCGCGGAAATTGGTAGGCGTCCACTGATTCGCAAGCTGTCGCATTGAACGAAGATAATGTCCTGTTGTCATGGGCATATCGGAGCCGGCGGTGATATCTCTTACATTCTCCTCTTGAAGCAGTGTCAGCTTGTCCATGAAGATTCAACCACAATAATTGACCTACGTGTCTTATCGTGCGTCTTCTCTAACCAGCCGGCATCAAAAAGCCATTTTGGTAATACGCCATCCCACCCATCAATGACTAGGGGCTTGCCGCCAGCGATAACATGGATCAAGACGAGCTTCTCAAATTCCTGTTGCCCCAGGCTGCGGATCTGGTTTCTCGAGACGCGTTGGACCCATTTGAAATTGGGAGTCCTATCAACGAGACCGTACAAGTCTAGATCGGGTGGAATTGGGTCGAACTTTGCTTGGGGATGTAATGAGGTCGGCATGTTGTCGGGTTTCTGGTAGTGAGTGATACGCGTGAACGTAGCTGCGGTGGGGTTCCGTTCGAGGAGAGCTATGCTTGGAATTATCGGTCGTGGAGCAGCCTTGGTGATGTAAGTTTCCCACGTGCGCAGTATCAGGCCAAAAAGCCGTTCGTGCCGCAAGTTGCGCTCATTTAAAGCGGCAAGTATTGTTTGAGCGAGAGTTGCGAGGAGGTTACAAATCTTCAAGATAGAGAAGCAGTCGCGTCGAAGCTTAGGCCTGCATCGAATGCGCAGCCAATCAGCTGGCGGGCTATCCCTGCACGTGATGTACCACTTCCCGGCCCAACTACTAGTCGCCTTGGCCGAAATGCTTTTGTTAGGGTCGTGAAGTTTAAACGGATTTTTGTATCATAGGCTTGTGAGAATTGAGCTTTGGTGGGCTGGCATTGAGGTCTCACTTAACCCTATTTCACCTGATAAACTTCGTGGTAAGTAATATATGTAATTTGACACCAATTGATAGTTCAAGTTCTCATCATCCTTGTAGGTTCTTGGACGGCGATCCATGAGGCTAAATACACTTCCCCGGGCTTTCGCCTGGGCTCATTGTCGAGGCATCTCAGGTCAAGTTCTGAGAGCTCCGAGACAGCTACAAACCCGACCTTCTCTCATACACGTTTCCAAGGCTTTGAGACAACCATGGCATGAAAACCAGCGATCAGTTGGGTTTCACCAAGCTAAATCTCGATCCTTGCCCGTGACCACTCAAGAGGTAGACCCATCGTCTCAGACGATACCAACGCCATACAAACCGCCAGAGACTGGGTTACTATCCAAACTCCCGGCATCATGGATTCCATATGCAGAGTTGATTCGACTCGATAAGCCGGCTGGAACCTACTACCTATTCTTCCCATGTCTGTTTTCCACACTTATGGCTGCCCCAGTGGCTATGCCTATGGCGACACCAGGCTCTGTCATAGGAACCTCACTTCTCTTCTTTTCCGGTGCCCTGATCATGCGGGGAGCTGGATGTACTATCAACGATCTCTGGGATCGCAACCTTGACCCTCATGTCTCACGAACACGACTCCGACCAATTGCTCGAGGAGCAATCACCCCCTTCAAGGGACTTGTTTACACAGGTATTCAGCTTCTTGCTGGCCTGGGCATTCTGCTTCAATTCCCACTACCTTGCCTCTTCTATGGCGTTCCCAGCTTGCTCTTGGTAGCCAGTTATCCTTTGGCCAAGAGAGTTACGTATTACCCTCAGGCAGTTCTTGGCCTGACCTTCTCATGGGGTGCTATCATGGGCTTCCCCGCTCTTGGAATCGACCTGCTATCACATGCCCCGGCTTTGACTGCCGCTGCCTGCCTCTATGCATCCAACATAGCATGGACAGTGCTGTACGATATGATCTATGCTCATATGGACATCAAGGACGATGTCAAGGCGGGAATCAAGAGCATTGCGCTGAAGCACGATGCCGAGACCAAGCAAGTGCTTACAGGATTGGCGGCTGTACAGATCTCTCTTCTCGCCGCAGCTGGATTTTCAGCTGGTGCTGGACCGGCCTTCTTTATCGGAAGCTGTGGAGGAGCTATGGTCACACTCGGTCTCATGATCAAGCGAGTAAACCTCAAGAGCGTCAAAGATTGTTGGTGGTGGTTTATCAACGGCTGTTGGATCACTGGTGGAGTTATCAGTCTGGGCTTGGCAGCAGACTACACTGTCAGATATGTCAAGGGACCGGAAGACGAGATCAAGTCGGAGAACAACTGAAAGTCGGAGGAGGGCTGATGCTGTGTATAACAATTGTACCATAATATCATATCATCATACATGGAGACGTGGGATCAACCCCGAGAACCCTCCTCACGCGGCGTGCACATCGTGGTTTGTTCGTCGAAGACTTTGTGATCTATTTTTCCCTTTTCAGACCTCGTCTCCCATAATCAGATCCCTAACCAGCAATACCGATGCAAATAGGCCGAATGGACTCCAGGTGTCGAAATATGACTTTGTTTCCTTTTCCAGGCCTTCCGCTTAAGAACGGGGCTTCTCCTTCTTCTCCTTCCACAGAGCGAGCAGACCGACACCAGAGACCTTGACGACCTTGAATCGCACACCGGGAATATCACCCTTGGCCTTGCCCTTGCGACCGAAACCAGCCAGGAGGACCTCGTCGTTCTCGTCAACGTAGTTCAAGCAACCGTCGTTGGGGACTACAAAACACTGTTAGTCTGACCCGTCCTTCATCTCTCGTGGCATTTGGGGTTCGTCGTACCGAAGGCAGTGACCTTCTTTCCGTTCTTGATGAGCTGAACACGGACACACTTTCGAATGGCGGAGTTGGGCTGCTTGGCCTCGACACCGACCTTCTCGAGGACGATGCCCTTGGCGTGGGAAGAACCACCAAAGGGAGAGGACTTATAGGCGGTACCGAGGGCACGCTTCTTGTAGGCAAGGTCGGCCCATTTCTGGTCCTTTCGGTTCGTTCGCAGCTTGCGGGCGGCGTTAAGACCGCGGGGTTTGCCTCCAGCCATTTTTGCTTCACGTCGTTAGTCGATTGTCGATGCGAAAAGGTCGAGGCGATGAGATGGAATTGCTGGGGTACCTACCGGACTTATCTGTGTATCGACGGACAAGTTGGTGATGGGAATTTGCGGAGGCGACGAAAAGTTGGGAAGGACCAACCAGCGAAAATTCCAAGTAGGGTTTGGAGGCCCTAGGAAGGAGCCACCAAAGCGACTGTGGTGGGAAAGCAGGTGCTCAGTCACGTGCAACACTCAAGTTCGGATCAGGTGCTGTGGCTCCACTGACCTGCAGCAAAGTCTTGGCGATGTACTGATCATTTCAAAGTTTATATTAGGGAGAGTTCAGACCCGACCAAGCCGTACAGTAGCAAACATATCATATCCTACACTTAACACTGTCTGTCTTATTCAGCATCTCAACTCGCATCTCAATCAGCAGCTATTGATATGTGTCTGGAATGAAGTGACGTTCATTGTTTTAGTATATCATTGTCTTTCAGCCAACAAGCCTTTAAACTCACAATGTCTCACTTGACGCGACCTCAGAGCCGACAACGGGATCCGCCTCCCTCTTTATTCTTGCATCCATCCCCTTCAGCCTCGAATGTCTCCTTATCAAATGCCCCTCCGCCAACTGTTCCTTTCGTTGGTCAATCGAACTTGAGGCCAAACGCCGAGCGTGCGCAATCTGTGAGGTCTGGACGATCTGGGCGGTCTGGAACTGTTCTCCCTCAACGGACTGGGTTGTTCCCAGCAGAGAGTACTCGCGCGACTGGTGACCGCACAGACCTCTTGTGGTCCGAGATGCAAGCAACTTTAGAAGAGGTCGAATTATCAGCGTCTGGAGGAACCCACGTCTTCGGTCCCGATCATGACCGTAAACTGGCTGATCTGAGAGCTGCCCAGATCGCGCTCGCTCAAGCTTGGGCAAGGAGTGAAGCAGACGATGCGATAGAAACAGCTCAACTCGAAAATGTTGGATCCGTTACTGGATCTGAAGTTCGAAACATGAAGGGCGCATTGGGCGACACCTCCAAGTCTGGTCTTGAAGGAACAGAAAAGAGCGCGGTTGGAAGCAGCAGTATGTCACGACCCAACAGCAGTGGCACGGGAGTGGAGAGGTTGGGTCACAAGCTTGAAGAAGAGACCGAAGTCGACATTCTTCTTGCAAGAAAGCGACGAGAAGCCAACGACCGGTATTTCCAACGAGTCAACCAAGGAGTTATCGACGTTGTTACTAGACTGGAGGACGTTGCAGTTGCCATGAGGGCAGTTGAACAGGAAAGCAAAGAGGTATGGAGCGAGAATGACAGTGTCCCCGGGGCTGTGAGGACATGATTGTACGATGACCTTTTTCTTTTGGGTATTTTAAGCTCGGCGTTGTTGGGTTTTGGGTGGAATTTTGGGAACCTCGGCATTTATACTACAGTATTAAGATAATCCAAGCCCGCTGAAGTGGGAGGCTTTCCATACGCCTTTATGATATATATGAAAGCATGTTCCTGAAGCTCAGTTCGATTGCCATGGTTTCGACTTACATCAAAGTGGTGGTGTGTGGAGACCCGGTCCAAGAGGAATTAAACTTTGGTTAACATCCAATGTTGCGATGGCGATTTTCCGTTCAACAAGTCTTATGACTGCATATGCCCTCTTCCATTAGGAACGATGTCTACAGTACATGGGTACTTGTCCCCTGCGAGCTACCTAAAGAAGGGCCGGCAATGCATCATTGTTCGTCTGTCTTCCAACGCAAACCAGAGCAAGTTGAGATTATCGAGACACTGAGTAACCCATGATCGCTTGTCCTTCCATATAAGTAAGGTACATGTGTAAAAGCAGCTGTCCTTCCGCTGACCGTTTCGGTTGCTGTGATACAACTCGTTGCCTAGATCAGGTACCATCGTTTTCATCAATGCGATTGGAGAATGACCCACCTGCCTGATCCGGCTATTGGCCTCCGCCATGTGGCACACTGCTTTGGGGGGACAAAAAAGACTGGAGCAAGAGCTTGTTAAGCATAATTGAAGAAACAGAAATCAAACTTGATAATGAGAAGATTTGGTAAAGGGAACTTGATAGCTTGGATAGGTTTTATTGATATGCCTTATTTACAGCGGAAGTTATAATCTTTCGCATTCCCAGCTGAACTTCGGTGGTCGGCAGTTATAAGCTGTTTGGGTGTTTTTTTGGTGAACCCCTACTTAGACTGCTTTAGCGGCCCGGGGAGTCACATCAGTGGAGTGACGCTGGAGCACACCCCGTGGTCTGGCATGCAGCGCTCCCGCCGAGACATGGAGGCCCAGGCCTTCTTCGCCTCGCCCAAGCATAAAGTCTCAAACCATCCCATCCTGCCATCTTCCGCATTGACACAACGAGCCTTTAATCTACGCCTTTAACACAACCGAACATCATCGCATCGCAACGAAAAACACTTCCATTACCGCCATTTATCCTTCGATAATACGTCGCCGATACCACCATCATCATGAGACTTCTTCCCTTGGTCGCTGCCGCGCTTGCGGTTGTACCCGGCGCCCTCGCTGTTGAGCAAAAGAAGTCGGCCATCGTTTGGTTCGAGGATGAGTCTACTCCTGACCGCATTGTTGAAGACTGCAAGAAGGCCCTGGTTGAGGCTGGCGGCAAGGTCACCCACGTTTTCAAAATCATCAAGTGCGCATTTCCATTTCCCACCGCTGCCCCGCCACTTGGGCTATGACGATTTGACATTAACTTGTCGACCAGGGGCTTCTCCGTCATCGCACCGGAAAAGGCGCTCGAGTTGGTCCAGGTGAACCACGAGGACCATCAGATCAGGGTCGAGAAGGACGAGATCGTGTCGACAGACTAGGGGCTGCGTTGCGCCCGGGGTGATACGCTGGTGATGATTTAAGGATGAAACAGTATGCCTTTGGAATGAGCTTGCCGGTTTTCGCGGCAGCAGTTGGGATTTGGCGATATCCTTGGTTTAGGCGTTACAGGATAGGAGCGTTGGTATTGCCTGGAAGAAACATTCGTTATTCGACCTGCTGGTCTTTGTCGCTTGCAAAGCCCTCACGGGCGAAATAGACCTGATTATTTGTGCACCAGGTTGTGTATGGTCTCTGGAGGTCTCCAATACACAGTTTATGGTCAACTGCTCAAACACTTGTACCCTTTGATCTTCATAAGCAGAGCCTAGGCGCCAGAGCATGAGATCTTCGAAGTGCATATCACTGTGGTGGCTGAATTTCCTCAAAGGGCTTATCCAACTTGGAAATACGCTGGTAGCGCCAGCTGACATGTTCACTTTAATTGCCTTTAAGTTCAGGGGTCCGATCGTGGAACCTGAAGTGAACAGGAACGTCTCTGAACATCCATCACTTGCACATCGCGATGTCTCACAAGATAAACGCCAACGCATCGCTATCTTTCACGGAATAGTAATATTTCTTTTGTCTGTTGATGGCTCTGGCCGTGATCCACGCAGCTCATACACTCGGTTGCCAGTATGCGACAATTAGTGCTTCACATGGATGCTCCTGATATCGCTGTAGTCTTATGCGCGCCACAGCGCCACATTCGATATTGTTCCGGCGCCGTGGATGGATTCGATGATGGCCCTGCATCGAGGGTTGAAAGAATGCGGAACTATAGCAAAACCTCTGAATTAAACATCCTCGGGTAGATTTGAATAGGTAGGCATAGGTCGCTGAAAACAACAAGGCATATTAACAGGGAGGCTGCAATTGATATGAAATAATATTATAGGCCTTACTTGGCCTGATATTACTAGCACGTTATCAGCAATAGGCCAAGTACAATATTCCTTCATCTCTAGCCGTGGGCCCCTGCGGCCCTGCCAAATCGATAAGCCGATAGCTCAAGCCAATCTACGAGGACCCCCCAACGTCGCCGAATATCAAAGAACGAACAATGCTCCCCTCATCCTAAGAGTTCACCCTGAACACTCACTCACTCGATAGTTGCTGGATAATGGAACATCGACATAGCCCGTCCTCATAACAACGCATTATAAACCCTACGACCCTCCTTTCCTCGATATGCCGTCGAATGCACCCACTACCATTATCCCTGCATTCAGACACGCGACGCAACTCCCTATAATTCCACCTTCATTATCGCTTGCAACAGCGAAAGATTGATCAACACCTACACTTGACCACAAACTGGCCCCGGCCGCGTTAGCTCGTGCGATGCCTGTTTACAGCCCCAAAGCGCAGGCTGCGCTTCTGAAAGCTGTGCGTGTCTTCTTAGAATCCGAACCACCTTCACCGTCTTCAAGCTCCCCACTAACCACAGATTCCACCCAGATCAAACGAGTATTCGAGCCGAAACGATCCGCTGAATCTATCGAGGACCTTTTTGACGGCATTACCCTTGGTTTTATTTTACATCAGCTGGATCCTAGTTTTGACACGTCCACGCTCGAAACGAACCCCAACACGTCCAGATACCTGACCAACAAGCGCAACATTCAGAGCATCTACAAAGGCCTCTTCCGATATATACGACGGGCAGTTCCTGAACTTGCCTGTCAGGCCAAGAAATTCAACTATCATGGCATTGCCGAGAACCCCGAACCGCAGGGCATCAGTCAGGTATATTCTTGCCCTGAATCATCCGAGTCGAAGTCTTCGATGCTAATCTTGCAGATCCTGGCTGTCATGCTCTCGGTAGCCGTACTGGGTCCTGACGCCCAGGAATACGTCCCTCGCATTACGGGCCTCGACAAGCTCGCCCAAGCCGAGATTATGCAAATTATTCAGACAATACAGCATGACATCAACAACTCGCAAGGCGACGAGGATGTGGACGAAGCTATCGACGCCGTCATGGAGGCGCGAGACATTGACCTACTTGTCGAAGAGCAGAATGCAGCCTTGCGGTCACAGCTCGAATTAACCAAGAAACAGCTCTCGGACTACATCACCAGACTCGACCATCTCCAGACAAGTCATGAGGAGCTCCGGTTCGATAAGGAGAAGAATGACCGGGAGCTCGAAGTCTTACGAAAGGCCACAGTAGATGGCGCTAACAATGCCGAAATGATCAAAAATCTAGAAATTCAGGTGCATGACCAGATGGAGCTTATCTCCAGGCACGAGGAAACAATACGCAGGGACGAGCGAATCAAGTCACAACTCGAGGCTGAAGTTCAGAAGTTGACACAAAAGTGCATAGAGGCTGAAGAGTTTCGCGACCAAGCAACCGAATGGAAGCACAAAGCAGAAGACTTGGAGAAGAAGGCGAACACCGCAGAACGGTACAAGCAGAAGCTCGAGTCCCAGCAGCATCTTGTCAAGGAGGTTCAGAATCTCCAGTACGAGAAGAGCGAGCTGCAGGACCAGATCAGGATCCTTCTGGATGATCAGGATAGGAGTGCTCGAACCAAGAAAGCCGAGGACGAGCTGACCAAGATGATCACTCAGTCCGAGCAACATCTCTGGGACGAGCGCAGCCAGAAGAACCAGCTGATGAAGGACATTGCAGCGCTTGAGGATGAAGTGATTCGACTGCGAGCTCGACAAAGTCATGATGAGAACTTCATCAAAGACCTCCAAGAACAGTTAGAGAGCGGCGTGTCCGCTCAGGGTGCAACACCTAGCGGATTGGGCCTGGCGTCCAGTCTTGAGGATGAACTCAACGATGCAGCTAACGAGGATAGCCAGACTGGCCAAGGTCAAGTTAACCTTCCTCTAGAATTATCTCGTCTGAAGGCCGAGAACGATTTATTACGCAACACAGTTGGCTCTGGAGATACGGCGCCGATCCGACGGGAGTTGGACGAAGAGAAACGACAAAGAGCCCACCTACAAAAGAACTATAACGACATCTTCGAGAAACATGCTGTGCTGCATGATCAAATGGAGGCTCTGGTGAACAACATGACCGGTGAAGGGTTAGTCAAAGCGCTTGATGAGGCCAATCTTCCCTGCGGAAACATACTTACCACGGAATACTACAGAACCAAGGCATTCCTGAACATCCGTCAATCACTACTGCAGTGCGAATTTGAACTCGAACAATCCAAGAAGCGAGAGAAGGATCTTTCTGCGAAAGTGGCAGACCAAGGACGCGAGCTTCTTGCCGCCAATGCTCAGCTTTCTGCTCTGGACAAAGAAGGTGCTGACGCTCTCAAGGAGCTCAAGAGCTCGGATGTGGTTATTATCTCATCACTCAAGTCAGAGCTCGACCATGCGCGAGAGCAGCTTAGTTATACCATTGCAGAGCGAGAAGCACAGCAAACCCAGCTCGTCGAAGCTCTCCTTGCCAAGGACAAGTTGCGCAAGGAGGTTGAAGAGAGCAGGGATATGCAAGATATCAATGGTTCTGCTGCAGAAGGCGATGCATCCGACGGTAGCAAGAAGAGCGAGCTGATTGAGAAGCTACGCGCCCGTCTCAGAGAAATCCGGGAGGTGAGTCCCTTTTACGATACGATTGTTCATGGTGACGAGGAGGACCAAGTGGCCGCGGATGACAAACCCGAGGAAGACGATGATGATGATGTTTGGCCTTCAAGTCAACGTCTGGCAATCGACAGCACAGGTCAATTACCGGAGCCCGTTGAGCTGGCTGTGCCCTCATCGACATATCTACCTAGGCTTCCACTCAAGCGAGGACAGGTTCCAGATCTGAGTGAAACATAGACTCTTGGGTGGTACTGTTGGCTGACAAGTTCTCTTTAGCAACTGGAACGATCAGAGACGGACAGAATCGATTTGCAACGTAAACTCAAGGCGGCTCATGATGGAGAGGCAGTTGCTGCACAAAAGGTACGTCTAATCATATATATAGATATTGAACACACTTCTCGTCATGATATATCCCCTCCATTGTGATTGAAATCCCTACTGACCATGCGTGACCCAAGGCCGCAAGCGATCAAATCATTCGTAACCTCGAAAGAGAAAACGCCCTCATTGCAACAGCATGGTATGATCTTACAAGCCGCCTTCAGAGCAATCACGTCGTCTTGCAGCGGCGGCATGAAGCCCCGCGTAGCTGGCTTAACAAGCAGAGGCAGATGGTCAATGGTCAGTTGCGCTTCCGCGACTCGCTCTACCTCTACTGACCGTCCCCTGTCAGCAACCCCAAAGCGATAGGTACTCGCGGGGTGAGAAACCCCCTTGCTGTTTATATGGTTCACCAAGTCGCCCTCTTCAATTGTGTGAACATGACTACCTTGAAGCGCCAGACTCAGTCGACATACTCGCTCCCATATTGGTCCGCCTTCGTCCGGTACTCAACATGGCCTCTCCTCATTCTTTGGTCCCGACACTCTTATAATTACCGACATCGCCTTGGAAACCCTAGGGCATCGCATTTTCCTCTCTCTTGATATATGTCTTTGAAGCATTGCGAAGGAGCTCAGGGAGTTTCTTGAACGGGCGTCATTGCTTGGTAGACTGGTGGCTGGGGAGGATGGCTGCATTCAAAACATGATGCATTATACGATATCATCAGTATAGATATTATCTGCCCGGGAGTTTTGTGCAGGGCTTTCCGTGCAATTCAATGTAGACTTGAGCTGAAGACTGTGCGTCTACAACTGTGATTGACAAGTACGTCCTGGTTTTATTGGGCAAAGTGACTTGATGAACCTCTTGTCACCATGCAAAAGCCTTCATATATGGTGAACTGTACCCGGAGCCTTCTCAAGTCAAAGGCATTCGTTTAGTAGCCATACCGCATTATCGACCGGTTTGGTTGCATGTTCATGACAGTAAGGCGAATTCAAGAGGCGAGTTTCGATCTCAAAAGCCAACTCTTTGTTGGCTTGAAACTAATGTAAAAAGACATTTTGATACATGGCTAATCGTCGTCCAAAGTAGGTAGTAGCTTTTTTCACACAGGGCCAAAAGGCCACAGGCAAACCCTCTACCCTCTTAACGCCTCTTTGGCCTGGGATACTCGACTCCCTTTCTCCCTTTCACTCCCGAGTTTACAGTTCATACCGTTCATATATCCAAGACGGGCTGGCTTATATTTTCACTCAGCACACGTCTGGTTGCCGGCCACGTGAAAGCGCCGCCGGCGACAGCCTGTCCGCTCCGGACACTATTCAGTTCTGGCCTCGCTTCTCGTTGAGGATCTTGAGCATGTTGCTCCACACCTGGCCGGGTTCTTGGCTGGCATCGAGGCCGCTCCAGATACCGGTCTTCTTGTAGTAGCCCACAACAGGCTCGGTCTGCTTGTGGTAGGTAACAAGACGCTTCTTGAGGGCGTCGGCGTTATCGTCGCTTCGCTGGATAAGAGGCTCGCCAGTAATGTCATCCTTCATGTACTCCTTGGGGGGGTTGAAGGTGGTGTGGTATGAGCGGCCGGAAGCGGGGTGGACTAATCGGCCAGTGATGCGGGCGACGAGCAGAGAGTCGTCGATCTTGAGCTCAACGGCGTGCTGGAGCTTCTGGTTGCGCTCCGCAAGCATGGCATCGAGACCCTCGGCCTGGGGGACAGTTCGAGGGAAACCGTCAAGGATGAAGCTAGAGCGGGAATTGTTAGCGGCTGTTGTTGCAGAGGATCACCAACGTGGAACTAAAGATTCGGGACACGAAGCAAGTGGCGCCCTGGAACCTTGGGGGAGTGCGACTCACCCGCCAAAGCACTCCTTGTTGTTGTTGAGCTCCTCCTTGATCATGCCAATCATGATCTCGTCGCTGACCAGACCGCCCGCATCCATGATCTTCTTAGCCTCAACACCAAGAGGGGTCTTCTTGGCGACTTGAGATCGCAGCATGTCACCGGTGGCCTGCGCAAAGAAGAGGACTATGTTAGAGACCGATTTCTTGGCTGCGAATGTGTCGCGACACGAATTGACATACCAGGTGGCAGCAAGAGAAGCGCTCCTTGATCTTGGGTGCCTGAGTTCCCTTACCTGTGCAAGCAAAGTTAGCAAAGTGCCGGGGTTACATTGCGCAGTAAAAGCACTCACCAGCGCCGGGAGGACCGATGAGGATCATTCGGATCTCGTCGACAGAGACAGGGCCACCGGTGGCTCGCGCCTCAAGCTTCTTGATGCGCGTGTCGATGCCGCTAATAACATCCTTAAGCTGCTTGAGCTCGTCCTCAATGAAACCCATTGTTGCGGTTGCGGAAGATGGAATTGGAAGTTGTTTTGGCGGGGAATTGAGAGATCGGGGGAGATCCGGAGAAGCAAAGGCTGAATTGGCGAGGCTAAGGGGAGTAGAATGAAGGAGAGAGAAAAAAAAGCGAGAACAAAGTCGAGACGAGGAAATCTTGAGTGCGTAGCCGGAGGACGGGAGGTTTGGGGGAGGAGCTTTAGCGGTCTGTGATTGGCTGGATGCAGGCGGTTTCTTCTAGAACCCCTGTCCGGCAGGTTCAAGTTGCAGTAGGTATAGTACAAGTACCTTGGGTAAACTTGCTGGGGATACATTAGAAAAGATGACTAAAGATGAATATTGTATAGATAGGTAGTATCATTACAAGAAAAATACCTAGAGGTATTTCAGGCTCAGTCTATGTGCTATATGTATTAATGCTGGTATCTATCTTAAAGTCAATCAAGCGGGAAGAAGCGACATCACAGGCTTCATCAGCCAAGACCTGACAAGGTACTCGGTACAGCTGCGGCGCTAATACAGACACCACCTGTTCGCAACATGACCGAGCTAAGACATGATCACATTGTTGACTTGTATATGAGGCTATGGTGATATTATACCTAGGTAGCTGCTACATACAGGATCCAAGGTCCTCCCTCTTGTTTGCAAATACCATGCCCCGAACATGTCCGTCTTGCCATCCCATCCAACTGCTATAACCGCGATCGACCGAGCCCATCCGCGGTATCATTTATTATTAGGTACGCAAGTTTGCGATGGGGTTTGCTCGGTCACTAGGGCCGAGGTTCAGTTGTAAGCTACCGTCCATTGATCCGAAATATCACCGGTTCGATGTCATAATGCGCAACAAATGGTCGCATTTCGGCCGATAACGAGACGTTGAATTGTCTACTTCTCCTGGCCAAATACTTTACAAGGTATCAGGATACTACCGTCCAAGTAGCAGTGGCATGCATCCCAAAACTGTTGGAAGTTAGGGTTGATATGTTAATGTTATACAGTAGTTTGCGGTTCAAGGCTGGACCCTGCCTCTTGTAGAACATCCGATTTCGCTGTTTCGGATCGACAAAAGAAAACATTCCAAGTTTGGTACTCCCAGAACAGTATGACAATCCAATGGATAGCCTCAGCCTCAGAACTTCAAGTGAATTATATATATCCCATCGACCAATGATGTCAGAACTGAGGATTGTTCAACAAAAACCAAAGCTCCACCCTCGCTCAAGCGTTGAATTTAGTCGTCCTTCGATGCCGCTGGCTCTGAGACGAAGTGGCTCACTAGGTATCTATGTGTGGCTCATCACACGTGATGTGGCGCTGCGAGGCTCGAGCTTGGATCCGCCAAAGTGCCTGGCCCAATTGGGAGCTAAGCTTCCCTCCAAGAAGGCAGCCTCAAGACTACGTACGTCCACAATAACCACTGCATCAACATCACGACTCTGCCGTCAACTTCGCCGCGCCCGCACGACAGAGATCGCGCAACAACTCTTTTTTTTCCTTTTCTCATATAAGCATTCGTTGTAATCCACATCCATCGACGAAGCTACGATGCCTACCACGACAGCAGAAACCCTCTCCCTCGTCACCCGAAACGTCACCGTTGCGCCCCTCGTTCTTCTCTCCGCAGTCGATCACTACAACCGAACTGTCTCAACCAAAACAAAGCGACGAGTAGTGGGTGTTCTGCTGGGCCAGAACGATGGGAATGACGTGAGAGTATCAAACAGCTTTGCTGGTGTGTTGTCCTGATGTCATGGAACCGCGAGATGGGCAGCGCTTACAATGATTACTACAGTTCCATTCGAGGAAGATGAGAAGGATCCTTCAGTGTGGTTCCTTGACCACAATTATGTCGAGTCGATGAACGACATGTTCAAAAAAGTCAACGCTCGAGAGAAGCTCATAGGGTGGTACCACACCGGTCCCAAGCTGCGCGCATCTGATCTGGAGATCAACGAGCTCTTCAAGCGCTACACACCCAACCCCCTCCTCGTTATTATCGATGTTCAGCCCAAAGAGTCGGGTGTTCCTACGGATGCCTACTTTGCCGTCGACGAGATCAAGGACGTACGTTGATTAGCCGTACCCACAGCAACTAACCGTTGAGCTTAAAGACTGACATTCATAGGACGGCACAACCACCGCACGAACGTTTGTTCACACCCCGTCAGTCATCGAGGCCGAGGAAGCAGAAGAGATTGGCGTTGAGCACCTGCTAAGAGATATTCGCGACGTGGCCGCCGGAACACTTTCTACACGAGTCACAAACCAGCTACAATCGCTTCAGGGCCTGCACCTACGCCTGCGAGATATCGGTGCGTACCTCCAGAAGGTCCTCGACAAACAACTACCCGTCAACCATGCGATCCTCGGCAACCTACAGGATGTCTTCAACCTCTTGCCAAACCTCTCAACACCCGAAGGCAATGGCAAGTCTGGTGGCGGCGAGCTGGCATATGCGATGAGCGTCAAGACCAACGACCAGCTCATGGCTATTTACCTGAGCAGTCTGATCCGCGCCATCACAGCATTCCACGATCTTATCGAGAACAAGATTCAGAACAGGCAACAGCAGGAGGAGAAGGAGGCCAAGAAGGACGAGGCCAACGGCAAGGACGAGAAGAAAGAGGGCGCCAACGGAGTGAACAGCGACTCTAAGGAAGGCGCTGACAAGGACAAGGAGAACAAGGAGACGAAGAAATAAGGAAGGTAGACAAAAGACCTGCAGATGAACTAGACTTGGACTGAGGCTCTTTGGCGTCTTGCGGAGGGGAACCATGGTGATATCCTGGCCAAAGGTCAAGGCAAAAGCGCCTTTGTACATTGATCATATCAAACTGGATTATTAGAGGACGGAACGAGAATAATAATACCAGACACCGCCTTAATCAGACAAGTCTTTCGGTGTTGCTCAAACGAGCCACGCTATAAGTCGGCGACAATGCCAGCCATCTCATCCCTAGATACAACCCGATCCTCAGCGTACGAGCCCAGCATTGCTGGCCATTTATTCACAAGCAAACACGCGAGTATATGTTTACAACACGACGGAGCATTGCCATTTAAATCCAGACTCACGCCTCCAAAAGACCACTCCTCATCCCGAGATGGTGGCCGTTGCGCCTGGTCTGTCGCCGGTACAGGGTGGGCAGGGAAAGCATCAAATGTGAAGCTCGCGCATGAGCAGTTCCACGCATTGAGGTGCACAACGTAACGCTTCGACGAAGAATTGAAGTCACGGGTACGGCGAGAAAGGGTTGTAGCAAGAGAGCGAACAAGAAAGACGTCGTCTCTTGTACTCTCTGAAGGGTTATCATCTTCAGCTTCTGGTTTGCGCGCTGTCCGTGTGACGAGTCCCCGATCTAGAAGATCCAGCGCCGGAAGCAGAAGATTCGGGAAGAGGACATGAAGAGTTAGGAGGAGAGGTCGTTGAGAGGGAGAGATGGATTGAAGTGGTGTTGATGATGGCGGTGGTTGAGCTGGTGGTGGCGGTTGTGTGGACGAGATGTCGTCTGTGCTGGCGGACGGTGCGATATCGGAGATGGAGCTTATGAGGGTTGTTATCAACTGACGATGGGAAGGGAGAGGCTCCATGGCCGTGGAGGTGAGTGTGGTTGCATGGCTTGATGGGTGAAAGAGGAAGAATGCAGTCAGTCTCCACGTTGATGTGGGTGAAGATTTAAAGATAGCAGTCAAATGTAAAAGCCCCAACTCAACATCATAATACCGTCGACTTTTTTCAAAAAGTTTAGTGAGATCTAAAATTATTTGATTCTCCGACATGTCGAATTATTGAACATATCGACTGGGCGCCCCCATCTATGATACACTAAACAATCGCTCTTCCTCATGCTCTGATTCCGACTCCGATTCCGACTCCGACACCCGTTTCCTCTCTTTAATCAATCAAATATTCTAGATCTCAAACCCACTCCTTGGGGTCCCTGAGAACATCCACCAGACGCTGCTCCCTGCTCTTAGGCTCAGGCTCGTGCATGTACTTCCAGCCCGCCGTCAACGGCAAGCTCATGAGGATACTCTCGACTCTGGATCCGGGCGTGTTGAGGCCAAAGGCTGTGCCACGGTCGTGCACCAGGTTGAACTCGACGTACTTGCCGCGGCGCAGCTGCTGCCACTCCTTCTCCTGCTCGTTGTAGGGCATGTCCTTGCGCTTCTCGATGATGGGAATGTAGGACGGGAGGAAAGACTTGAGGCAGTCCTGGACAAAGGCAAAGGTGTTCTCGCGATCGCGCTCACTCTCGTCGAGGTCGTCGAAGAAGATACCGCCGATACCGCGGGCCTCGCCTCTGTGCTTGTTGAAGAAGTACTCGTCGCACCACTTCTTGAATCGTGGGTAGTAATCCTTGTCGTGGGCGTCGCAGGCGGCCTTGATGGTCTTGTGGAAGTGGATGGCGTCCTCGTCGAAGAGGTACGAGGGGGTCAAGTCGCTACCACCACCAAACCACCAAGCCTGGGATGTCCCGTCGGGGTTGGCTGTCTCAAAGTATCGGTAGTTGAGGTGAACCGTCGGGGCCATGGGGTTGTAAGGGTGCAGGACCATGCTAAGGCCTGCGGCGAAGAAGTCGATTGAGTCGAGGTTGGGGTCGAGAGTCTTGTGGTTTGCGCGCATCTTCTCAATGGCGGGCTTGGGGAGCGAGCCGTAGACGACGCTCACACCGAGGCCAGCCTTTTCAAAGACATTACCCTCCTGGAGGACACAGGTGGTGCCGCCTCCGCCATTGGGTCGCTCCCACTCATCCTTGCGGAACTTCTTGCCGTCGACTCTTTCAAGCTCGGCGACGATCTGGGCCTGCTGCTCTCGGATGAACTTTTCCATGCGCAGCCGCATAGGCGAGTCGTCATTGACGCCCGACTCACGCTTCTTCTGAGCATCGCGGTCGGCGAGGGTGGAGGGGTCGGCGTTGACGGGTTCGAGTTCGGCCTGGAGGAAGAAAGGAAAGAAAGTCAACAGTTGGTCTTGTCACCTTGGAGAGGGTTATGTACCATCTTGTAGGCTAGAGGGGTGACTATGCCAAGGGCAACAGCAGCGAGCCACAGCGGGGAGTAGTTGTAGGAAGTGGTTCGTGAAGCTCGAGAAGCAGCAGAACTAGACAGCCAGCGTCTCGTGTGAGCGAATTGGGTCTCTGAGAAGCGTGCAGAAGGAGATGCGAGATGCGCAGCAAGGCGCTGGGCAGGCCGTCTGGCAGCCATGACACTATATATCCAACCCGAGGGCCCGGGAAGAGGTGGCGGGGAAAAGAGGCCGAAGGCCGAGAACGAGCTAAGGTAGGGTAACAAAAGGAACGATAAAAGAGACGACGACGACGACGATCAGGCGTTTCAAATGAGGCCACCTGCGCAAGATGCCAGGGTCAGAATCGAATGTTCGGCAATTGGCTTCTTTAGCGGGAGTGTGCTCGGCCAAGAGACGCGTGGAGCGACCTAGGCGGGACACTTTGACGCCGGTCGCCGGCCGCTACCGAGAAAACCAACGCACCACCCGGGGATACTTTGAGCTTTGTATCTCCGGGTGCCGTTTGTTGATGGCCTCTCCGGGGCTGTCATTACGCGAGACACATGATTTCTCTCGTGTACCTTGAGTTGCTGTCAAAGTTACGGCATTTAGTGATAAAGGTGCAGTACCCATGAAATTGCGTTTGAACCTATGTCCTAGGTGTCTGTCGCGCAACATGGTCATTCATGGCAAGATTGTGTTGTAGGATCTGGATTGCCTCGAAAAGAACGCATGTTTACAAGTTGAATTACGGCTGAGAATGATACACAATTAAAGATAGATAAGGTGGGCAAATGTTGATACAGTCTCGCTCTCAAATCTCTCTACTGGAAGTAGTGGTTCTCCTCGGGGATACGGCCGCGGATGAACTCGGGCTCGGAACCACGGACGTAGATGTCCTCGAACAGAATCTCGGGCTTGGGCTCAGGCGCAGCCATGGCCTCAGCAGCAGCAACCTCCTCGTTGACGTGGGCACGGGCCTCCTTGTCAATCTTCTTGAGCTCGTCCTCGCTCGTAATCTCCCAGTCCAGAATCTTCTGCTTGAGTCCGGCGATGGGGTCGTTGGTCGAACGCATGCGCTGGATCTCCTCGCGGGTTCGGTAGGTGGTGCCAGGGTCGGACATGGAGTGACCGCCATATCGGTAGGTAACGTACTCGAGGACAAGAGGACCCTTGTCGGCAGCAGTCCACTCCTTTCCGTACTTGACGGCAGCCTTGACGGCGAGCACGTCCATGCCGTTGACCTTGAGACCGGGGATGTACTGACCACGCTTGTAGTAGTCGGTCAAGGCGGAGGAACGAGCAGCAGCGGTACCCATACCGTACTTGTTGTCTGCGCAGTCGTTAGTATTGCTTCAGTTAGCTAGTAATGTGTGCCTCAACTTACTCTCGCAGCCAAAGAGGGCAGGAAGGTTCCAGAGCTTGGCCATGTTGAAGGCCTCAAAGACCTGACCCTGGTTGCTAGCACCATCACCGTAGAGGATGATAGAGGCGTTCTTGTTTCCGTTGTACTTGTGAGCAAAGGCAAGACCAGCACCGACAGGAACCTGTGCACCGACGATACCGTTGCCGCCGTAGAAGCTCTTGGCGAACATGTGCATGGAACCACCCTTGCCGTAAGAAACACCCTCACGTCGGCCGAGCAGCTCACCAATGATGGATCGGACGGAGGCCCCGCGCATGAGGGCGTAGCCGTGGCATCGGTAAGCGGTGATAATGTCGTCCTGCTTGGTGATGGCATGCTCGATACCAACGGCAACAGCCTCCTGTCCTGTAGACAAGTGGCAGAAACCACGGATCTTCTTCTCCTTGTACAGGCGATCGGCCGCCATCTCCATCTGTCTGAGGGATCATCAGCAAAGAGCGTCTTGGGGGTTCTGTTGGAAAATAGCTGCATACCGGGTGATGACCATCTCACGATACATGTCCTTCAACTCCTTCTTGGTCACCTCGAGGGTGTAGGGGGGAGGGTCCAGCTCGTAAGTCTCGAAGCTCTCATCGCTGAGGTTAACAGAGAAGGGCTCGTCATCGGACTATGGGAATCAGAGTGTCAGTGATGCATCAGTCGGAGCGCATGTCTGGGGGTGTCCCGGAGGACCCTGGGAGGGACGGAAAGGGCGCATTTTCTCACCTTAGGGACTGAGTGGCTCAGAGAGGCCGACGCAGCATCGGTGGTGACGGAGCGAACAGCAGTGAAAGCAGGGGCGGCGAGCCTGGTGCGCAGAGGCACTGCCCTGGGGAGTCGGAGGGCTCGAGACAGCATCGTGGTTATGGAGGTGCTGTCAATTGGGATCGGATAGGATCAGGACAGGACGTACGTTCGTTGTCGAGTAGATAACTGAGAAAAAGTCGCGGGCCGTGTTGAGCTCAACGGTGCTTGTTGTTGGGCCTAGTCCTGGAAAGGCTTAGTTTTGTTCCACGCAGCATTCAACCATGCCCCTCAGGTCAGGTTATTTCGACAGCTCAGGAGTCATTGAATGAGGTTGAGCATGTTTTCAGGTGATTAATCAATTATAGCGTTTTGAGCCATCAATGAAATATTAGCAGCTTTTCCACCTCTAAACAGAGCCCGTCTGGCCGTCTAGGTATGTCTTGCTCTTCAAGACCCTTCAAGTGGCATTTCTTCGGGGTAATTCTGTCCGATGTGGGGGCCCACTCTACGCAGCCGCCTCCAAGAACAAACATAGGTATTCTTTGAAGCTGATGCATTCAGCAACAACCTACAACCTACAACCTACAAACAAGGATAGGAAGGACCTTGACGGATGCTCTGAGAGCAGCTTTGAGCAGCCTCGGTCTAACCCTTTCCTGGATTGTCAGTCATACCTAGTACCTGACAACAAGATTACCGAGAAAATGCATCCAGTCAACAAAGCCTTGACGTCTTTGAAGTGTTGAATCATCTACTTTTCAATGTAATATACCCTATAAGTCCAACTCATTCTTGTACGATGTTGCATAGTCGCTGTGCGGCCGCAGAGTCTTTCTTCGGATCGGCATCTTGTTGCCTGTGGCTAGGTAGGTAGTCAGCGTTATGGTTAAGTGGACGCTCGGATGGTTGATAGCGGATCAGGGACTTGATTGCGGATTAAGGCCTTGATCTGTACGAAACGTACGGACAAGTTCGATCCGGCCAGGCTCCACAAAAGTGACCTTACATAATTCCTAAGTACCGATACTAGTCACATGTCTATAGGTGTCCAGATCATATAAGTTGGCCGTTTATATCGCTAGAAAAGTGCACAAAAGATCCGGCTTTTTAGGCCCACTTTAATATCCGGCCACTATTATATCTGTCTTATACCTATAGAAATCGCTCTTTTAGGTATAGGGCCAAAAAGCTACATCTTATCAGCTTACATAAAAGACCCCGCATCAACCCCGTATAGAATAGGTACTTCTACTCAATGGAGTGACCCTATTAGGCAAGCCCGATAGGTGACCGGATCGAATATATGTCCGTACGTTTCGTACAGATCAGGGCCTAATGTATGGAAGGAAGGAAGACTGACTGGCTGAACCGACCGACGCGGGAGAGGGGGGTTTTTAGACAGAAGAAGGCTGACAAAATAGAATGTTCATTTCCTGTTAAGTCGCCAGTAGAGTTTTAGAGTTTTGCTACAGTATGTCGAGTGAACTTGATCCTGTTGACAGTTTATTTTGTCACCCATATCTGTTTAGAAACGACACTCTCCCGCTATGGTATCTTTACAGAGGGGACCTTATACCTGATAAGAGGCCAGGTGGTTACAATATAGAGAGTTAATTAAGGCTATGTTATTGAAGCTTATCGTATTAAGTTATGAAGGACTTGGCATGGGCTATGGGCTTTTACTGTCGACATCCTGCCTAGGTACTTTTTTGATATTTATACTTTCAAATACCTACCCTATAAGTCGACATCAGGACAGCCCAGTAGGAATAACACAGCTGTTTTCTTCAACACAATAAGAATATCTTGCCACTTGCAAGATAACACAATAACCTTTCCATCAGAGTTCACAACTGCATCATGCGGTTGAATCATCTACAGTACAAAAACAAACTCGAGATTCACTCACGATTCGCGACCCTGTGACGATACAGTGCGACGTGACCAGCTGCTTCCCCGCCATCGTTGCCTCGCGGGGCTTCTTGTGATTCACCGAGGGTGATGACGCTATCCCAATCTGAGTTTAGCCTCATAGCCCTGCGCGCATACCTCTCCCCGTCACTGCCTGTCTGCTGCCACTTGGGTGAGAGCGTGCCGCCTGCCCTGTGGTCTCCCTGCACCCTGCGCCTCCGCTTAGTTAGGCCCTTATTGCTGCTGCTGCTGCCTCCTGCCTCCGGCCGACCGCTCATCTATACTGTGCCACCTTCTGTGACTCTCTGCCTTTCCTCATTCTTCTCCTGCCTGACGCAAGCAGATCGAAACCTAGTCTCTTTTCTCATCTCCATCTTCTTTTCTTTCTCTTATCTTACTCTTCCCGATTTCCCGCAGCCTCAAACAATCCGTTGTCTCGACTGCTAGATCCCATCTCCGATAACACACTTACCGCCTTTACTTCTTATCAACCTCTCATCACCGTCACCATGCGAAGCAAGTTTAAGGACGAGCACCCCTTCGAGAAGCGCAAGGCCGAGGCCGAGCGCATTCGACAGAAGTACGCCGACCGTATTCCGGTATGTAACCAGCACTCCCCCCCCCGTTGCGTTCGAGCTTGATTTCGACTTGGGGTTGAGAGGCAGGTCTGCGCTTGTAAACTCGCAGTGACCGCTTTATCTGTTTCGTCTCATTATCCCGAAAAAAAGCTAATATGATTCTACAGGTCATCTGCGAAAAGGTCGAGAAGAGCGATATCGCGACTATTGACAAGAAGAAGTACCTGGTCCCTGCCGACCTGACCGTCGGCCAGTTCGTCTACGTCATCCGCAAGCGAATCAAGCTTTCCCCCGAGAAGGCCATCTTCATCTTCGTCGACGAGGTCCTGCCCCCAACAGCTGCCTTGATGAGCAGCATCTACGAGGAGCACAAGGACGAGGACGGGTACGTTTGCCTACCGATACGCGAGATGGCACCAAGTTGCTGACATGTTCATAGCTTCCTCTACATCACTTACTCCGGCGAGAACACCTTTGGTGATGCGTAAGAGCGAGTTTATGTGGAACCGGATCCTTATTTCCCGTCGAGAATGATGAAGGCGTTACGGTCGTATGTGGGTGAATCTTTTTGAAGGGCCCTGGTTGTTTACATGTTGTCTTTTCGAGCCCGTATTTCGGACTGCAATAGAGTGTGATCTGCTCATTGTGGCAATAACGTCTGTTCAGCTTTGCTAGGCCTGACGGCACGGCTATATCGTGAAATTCCCTTTCACCGTTTACTGGATAATATCAAGTCTATTTGCTGACAGAATTTGATTCATGACATCCATCTGAAATCGATCCCGAACAATATTATCTAGTAAGCCTTAGGCGTAATTTACGGTTTAGTTACACTCATGACAAGAACCGGTAGGCAACGGTATCGCCTGACCAAACCGACATGGATGCCATTCATGGACGTGATTCAGCACCGTAGCACGCCATGTGCCTGGCTGGTTCTGTCAGATAATATGTAGGCTGAGCGGGGTGTAAGCTGCTCCGATCGGCATGTTTACAAATACAAATCTTGCCAACGACAACGTAGCCCACAGGTCCTGGACCCAAGTCAAATACTATTGGACTGACTTGCTCACATCAAACGCCTGAATAGTATTTATCGGAGTCTAGTTATAGTGAAGTTGCTGCGATTGGCTATGCTGGGGAGCTTTCATGCCAAAGCTCCACAGCTTATTGAGCTCCCTTCCTAAATGCCATAACAGCGTAGCGAAAAGACCCGTTAGCATATCCCCGTCTCATTGCGCGGAACGATTGCAAGAAAGCAATGCCGTCACGACCCTGCGTAAATGCGAATGCCCAAAGAGACGGATTTTGTACAAGCGACCAAGTAATGTCCCTAAGACGAAACAGTGTAAGCTTGACAGCAACGGAACGGCGGGTAGAAGGTATCCATACCAGGTCTTTCGAACCTGTTGACTAATGTCTTTTGGTTCAGACAGGATTTCAAGTCCAGCTTGTTTCGCCAAGTCCACGTAGCCTTGCTGTGTGCAGAGAGGCGGGAGGAGCATACCATCTGTCCTATATTTAAGCTCAAGAACACCAGTACCAAGTATTTCACTTTACCTTCAATGGGCTTGATATCGTTGGCAAAGGTCGTCTCATCAAGGTTCTCGGCTTTGAACCAGTCTGCCAATACAAGCTTGCCTCCAGGCTTGAGAACTTTCATCACATTCTCGAAGAAGAGCGCCTTGTTTGGGAAATGGCTCAGAGCCTCACTGATCCAAACGGCGTCGAAAGTTCCCTGCTGGCCGTTGAAGAAGTCGCCCATCTTCTCGGCATCGAGCTCGAGAAACTTGACCTTTCCCTGACCCAACTGGGTGAAGCCATGGTCATCTGCCGAGGCCGACGAGTTAGCCTCCTCGACAGCGGTTTGGGTTAGACGGTTTGCGATCTCAACCTGCTTGGTTGAAATGGTTATTCCAGTGACGGTGCTGCCATGCTTAGAGGCGAGATATCGAGATGTTCCGCCGATGCCGCACCCGACATCCAGAACCGAGCTGTTGGATGATAAACCCGAAGTGTTTAGAAGTAACTGGATGAGACTTGCTTGAGCTTCCTCCTTTATCTGTGTGGCTTCGGATTCTGGGGTTGGCCAGTAGCCGTGATGGATGTGCTCGCCCCTAATAACAACAGATCAGTCGGAGAAGACAATTAATGATGAGAATGGTGGATGTACCATAAGCTTAAGTAGTAGTCGCTGGCAAGATCATAATGGAGTTTGATCCTGTCCTTGAGGACCTGCATGGTTGAATGGGCGAGACCGAGAGGAGTGTCATATTGCTTGCTGAGATCGGTAGCTTGCTCATCGGATACTGCGGCGGCCATGGCTGCACTATTGTCTTGGGATAAAACTGTACTGGAAATTTCGAAGCAGTTATATAGGTAGGTGATTGAAAACGCGTTGCGATAGTGATGATGTGTCTAGAAGACGTTGTTGAGCTCGTGTTGATGGTCTACTTGTACCCCTCCAGCCAAACCTACGCATTAGTGACTGCAGGGTGACACCATCCATTGTTAGACATGCAGCTACGATTACATAGCGGGAGTGGTGAGAACAATTGAGGAGGTTGGGGATAACTGCCTAGATAAAGGGAGAAAAATCTATTTGTCTTTTTTGACTATCCTGCCATGAGAAGATATTGGATCCAACTTAATAGATTAGCTTAGGGAATATGCTCAGTTATTTTCTGATATCGTCAGTTGCCCAGGCATTCTTCATCGTGATATAGATCAGCTGAATAACAAAATAACTTGTACTTAACAGCTCGTTTATCGAAATACAAGTTTTTACTGATTGCTCGTGTCTTTCGGCAACGGGAATGTGCACTTTGTCGGGTTCGATGGTACTGACAATCTGCTATAAGTACTCACATTACTTCTATCAAGCCGGCTGAGGAACCAGGCAGTATGATTTAAAGAGCCGTGTTTAAGTTGTAGCAAGATTTAATATGGTGTTGTTTACCTTCTATACCTCCGCTATTTACAAACTGCCAACTCAAGGCAGATAGATGACCGGAGGGTTGGTGAGACCGACCAGACTCTAAGCCTTGTGAGCACGGCAACAGAACTCTTTGTTTCTAACAAACCACGAAGAATGCTGCTGCAAAACGAAGATTGGTTATTTTAAGCTCGCTAGAGATGGTTGGGTTGCACATCTTGTTGAACTCCTACTCTGTTTCACTACGCGCCAAAATAGCTGCTAACGGTTGCAACCGCAGCCAATCATTTTACACTAGGACAACACAACCGCGGCCATTTCTCTAATGGGTCGATGCACAAGGCGCTTCGCAAGATTACAAGCTTAATTTCTATTTTGAGATTTTATTAGACGTCGAGTTCCTTGGTCTGTTGTTTCTCCCCTACAGTGCCTGTTGCTAACAGATACCGAGGAGAATCGTCCCCTCCATATGACATCATACCTTTTAAGCTTCCACACGGCTAAAGACGGGAGCTTCAGCTCCAGATTCATCTCAACCACCTCACCGCTGACCAAGTTTCAGATTCTGCATGGTGACGATCAGAAACAAATAGGGCCAGCCCGTAGAGCCCGTGACTCGTTCCAGAAAATCCTGTTTCAACCAAAACTCTCACAAAGTGGCGAGTTCTTTGGACGAGATCAGCGGTTACATACCAACCACGTGAACCCCTGTCGCCAAGGGCCCTGAACAGAGACCCTTTGACCTTTTTTCGGAAGTCCTTTTACCAGGGTCCGGGGACCTCAACGGTGAAGAGATGGCGCAGAGGCTTGATTGGATGAGAGGCCTGGCTTCCCACGATATCCTGGACCGCCACCTCGAAAACACTCACCACCACAGCATGTTCTGGAGATGATCATGCCCGTTTGAATTCGTTTCTCGCAAGACCCTGCTTTTACCAGTAGCCCCGATGCTGGGTCTCTACGGCGCGGTTCGCCTAGTTAGCATGCCGAGATCAGTCACAGCCTCCGCCGCTGCAATCATTGCCCAGGCTAGGGTTTCATGAGAATCAGTTTGCAATGGCGTCACCCACTTTGAGAGCCAAGATGTGCTGTCTTCCTATCAGATAAATCCCCATGTCCGTCGCCTCCAACCTGATGGTGAAGTTTGGAAAGACGGGCACCATTCACCTTGTCGATACGGTGTTCCCCTTGCACTCTGCGTGAGTCACTATATATCTACACTTCAACGCGCACCCCATTCACTTGGTGGCTGCCATTACTGATGTTGTGATATTGTATACACTCTCATTTGTGCAAGTTTGTCTTTGGACTGTTTGGTTCGGTTCTATATCAACCCATGTTTGAGGTGGTTGAGCCACTCAAACGACAAGTCAAACAACCTCATACCTATAGTCCAACGCAAAGTCTATTTAAACCTCAGCCTCAGTCCATTACGAGCGCCTTCTTACCATAATAAGTCCGTTATATTCTTGGCTTGGTTTCGGAACCGCTTGTGTCCAGGTCTTTGCCAGCATCGTGACTGGTCACCGGCATATTGCGTGGGCGCTTAGCACTCCATACTCTAAGCGCTGCCGCCAAACCTGTCAAGAAGTCCGAGGGCGTTTCTGCTCTGAACTGATATCTATTGCGAATTTCTATTCATTGAACGCTCCAATTGTGGAGTGAGTCAGGTACGTTGCTCCGGCATTTTCTCACAGTCGCCCGCCTCTTATTGTGGTGGTTCCCCTCCTATTGTTCTATTGTTCAGCCTTTTTTCCTTTCACTTACACACAATCGCACCTTTACCCACAACAATCAGCATGGAATCATAGACGATAGACTTAGAACCTTTTGCTCACGGCCGTCATTTCCTTTGTCCGAGTTTCCTTTATCTCACTGGCTTGGGTTCTTTCTCTAATTAATCTTTGTCTTTTCATCGTGTTAATCAGCATCACATCTCAACTTCGGACTTGATCCCTTTCCTTACTTACATCTTCCCTCTCTATTCTACTCCTTCATATCTGAACGTTCAACTATACCAACACGCCTAGATTCAAGATGTTTTCCTCACGGAAAGACAACGACGCACCGCCGGTCTATCCGGCCGTCCCCAACTCCCTCCTGTCAGACTCGTTCGAAATGACCGAGATGCGAAAAGTTCAAGAAGCTCGAGCCGACACTTCTCCCAACGTTACTCCCTACCTCAGCCTTCGATCAAGACTCTCTCAAATATGGATGAATCGCTGGACAATTCTTCTCATTCTCGTCCTGGTCCGAGTCATGATCCTCATCGTCGACCTCAACAGCAACGTTGGAGATGCCAAAACCAAAGCTCTCTCAGCCTGTACCAAAGTCGAGGACGTTGGAAGCGCCATGGCCTCCATGCCCCATTACCTTTCAAGGGGTGTCAATGAACTCGCCGCTACTGGGATCGAAAAGTCCGTTGACGGCATGGTGTACCTCCTCGATCTCGTCCTCGTCGCAGTTCAAAACATCATCATCTTCTACATCAACTTTCTCACTGCTACATACGTCTGCTTGATTACAGCCATGGTTCATGGCAGTCTGAAAGTTGTTTCAGATGTAACCGAGGATGCAACCAAATTCTTCAACAACGTAATTGACGATGCTGTCAGTAAGATTGAAAGCATATCTGGAAAGCTGGAAGATGGCATCAACGATCTTACCAAGGACATCGAAGACTCGATCTTTGGAGGTCTCATTCCTGATATCCCCAAAGTCAATTTCTCAGGACCCATTGACGAGCTCAAGGGTTTCGACCTCGACTCCAAGGACTTTGTCAAGGATGTTCGCAAATTGGACGAAGATCTTCCCGACTTCCGAGAGGTTCAGAAATTGACGGAGGAAGCCATCTCCATTCCATTCAACTTTGTTCGCAAAGCCCTCAACGAAACCTACGGCAACTACAAGTTCGATCGGGATGCATTCCCCCTAGCCCAGAAGCAAAAGTTGTCCTTTTGCTCCGAGAACGACGCTCTCAACGGTTTCTTCGAGGACCTCTTTGCCCTCATCGCTAAGGCTAAGACAATCTTCATTGCTGTCTTGGTCATTCTTGCTCTCGCGGCCATCATCCCCATGGCTTGGCTTGAGATCAGACGCTGGCGACAGCAACAACAGCATGCACGCCTCATCGCACAGAACACCTACGACCCCATGGATATCGTGTATATTGCATCACGACCTGTGACTGCCACTTTTGGAATCAAGGTTGCTTCGCGCTTCAATGGAAAGCGACAGATTCTTGTACGATGGCTCATCGCTTATTCCACTTCTGTGCCGGCCTTGTTCGTTCTGTCTCTTGCGATTGCCGGATTCTTCTCCTGCTTTTGCCAGTGGCTTCTGCTCAGGGCAATCAAGGAAGAGGTTCCTGCTTTGGCAGACAAGGTCGGCGCCTTTGCCGATGATGTTGTCGAGAACCTCGAGAGCGCCTCTACCGCGTGGGCTACAGACGCCAACGGTGTGATCCAGGGGTTCAACGACGATATCAACCACGATGTCCTTGGTTATGTGACCAACGCCACAGACGCAGTGAACAACACCCTCAACACGTTTCTTGAGACCATGGATGAAGGGCTCAACACCGTCTTCAATGGAACCATCCTCCTCGACCCTATCAAGTCTGTTCTCTACTGTGTCGTTGGCATCAAAATCGAAAGCGTGCAGAAGGGACTTACCTGGGTCCACAACCATGCCGACGTCAACTTCCCGCTCTTTGAGAACAACATCTTTAGCTCGGGCGCCAAAGACTCGATCGGTGGTGACTCGGATATGAACTCGTTCCTGGCATCCCCTTCGAGCGCCACTACCGATGAAGTCACGGGTGCTGTCAAGGCAGTTACAGATTGGCTTCACGGCAAGCTCGTCCAGGACGCACTCATCTCTACAGGCCTGCTTCTACTTTACGTGCTCGTCGTTCTCATCGGAGTAGTCTGGACACTGGCTGGCATGGCGTCTCCCAACAAAGGCCGCGCCGAAGGCGGTATGCGCTATACTGGAGATGATCGACCAGGTCTGAGTCCCCGCGTCGGACACCGAGACGCTGCCCATCCTGATGGCATGACCCAGTTCCCTGGATTTGGATCTTCCTCAAGCGAGGAAGACCAGTCTAGAAATGCTTCGGTTGGGCGTGACGAGAAGTTCATGTCCGGGGCAACAGCAGCTCGTGCTACACAGGTTGATGACCACCAAAGAAGCAGCTCGTATGGCTACTTGGACACGGCAAGCGGCAAATACTAGGAGTGTTGGAGCCCAATAGCCAATTGAAGGATGGTACCTCGCTGCAGTTCTCTTTTACTCCGGCCCTGGCTGGACCCGTGCCGAGAGAGACGATCCTTACTTGACTGCATGAAGCGATGATTGCACGGATGGCGTTGATATTACTTTGGAAAGAGAGGCATCTCGACTATTTCGTTTGTTTTATAATTGATATCCGGAAGGAAAAGATACAGTGGTCGTTTGAATAGTTTATGTTCCGTGCCTTAGGGTGGTCTTGAGTCTGGTTTCGTGGTCTACTTTGTTTGTGGTCATGATGGCAAATCAGATTGTTTCTCGCCCTAGTACAGCAACAACAAATTGATGACTACAATTACGATGTGTGTTGTGTACGTCACCTTCCCTAACTACCTAATGAGTGAGTGCATGTATGAACATCCTCCACAATCCTAGTCGGCCTCTTTTGCAGATGGTGACTGGTGTAAGCTGCAGGATGCTCTTCGGATGGGCTTCCTTAATGTATAACCTCCGCATGTGGACGTATGTAATCCAACTAGTAATATTGCTCCCGGAAGAACAAACCAACTAGGTATTCACTAGAGCATGCGCTCATCTGCAGGTTCAAGTGATACGAGATCTATGTCATACTACAAGACCCTGAAGTTGAATATCGGATTGATTGATTGCCACATTAGGCAAGTCCGGGACCGATATGGGCTGCAACGATGCCCGCTGCAGGGCGGAACCCATATGCAGGCGCGGGCGACGTGCATGAGCGGCAGGAGCTAAACGAGTCAATGGCAGGTGGCGGAAGGCATTCTTCCGGGATCGGTGGCGGAAAGTGCAGTCACCAGCAACTACCGTCGCCTCTGCCTCAAATTATTCTTAAAGAGAACAAAGCCTCGCTGAAAAAATATCTGGACCCAAACACTTTCAATTCTTTCTGGGACAGGAGACGAAGATATATCGCTATGGACGCTATCAAACAGACTTTCCGGCGCTGCAGGGAGCAGAACAGGGTCAGTACTTGGCTTTTACACCGTCTCGAATGCCCCTCCGCGGGGCAAAACGACGAGAATCGTAACTTTTGCTGGACGGGACAATGAAGCTGACAATGGATCGTTTTGCTCGGATATAGTCTGCGCTGGTAACCTACGTCACTGCTGGTTATCCCAAGCCTGAAGATACGCCCGGCATTCTCTTGGCTCTAGAGAAGGGTGGTGCTGGTGAGTTTCTCATGCCAATGACGTTGGATCTTCGTTCTGACCAAAGTCGCAATCTCTAGATGTTATCGAAGTCGGCGCACCTTTTACCGACCCAATTGCCGACGGCCCGACTATCCAGAGTGCCAACACGGTTCGTACAATGCAATCGCTTCGACGGGACAGGAATTGACTGGATTTAGATTGCTCTCGACAATGGCGTCACAATCGAGTCCACCCTGGCTATGGTGAAAGAGGCCCGATCTCGCGGCCTCAAGGCCCCCGTTATGCTTATGGGCTACTACAACCCTCTTCTCAGCTACGGCGAAGAGCGACTACTCCAAGATTGCCATTCTTCCGGCATCAATGGCTTCATCGTGGTCGACTTGCCTCCTGAGGAGGCTATCTCTTTCCGAAAGCTCTGCAACAAGGGCCGGTGAGTAGAATTGAAAGAAGCTTGCGACGAAATAGCGCTAATTATGGTCAATAGCCTCTCATACGTTCCTCTTATCGCCCCCGCTACATCGGATAACCGAATGAAGATTCTTTGCCAGCTCGCCGATTCATTCATTTACGTCGTCTCCCGTATGGGTGTCACAGGAGCCACCGGCACCCTCAACGCGAACCTCCCCGATCTTCTGGAGCGAGTTAAGAAGTACAGTGGCAACAAGCCTGCCGCTGTTGGATTCGGTGTCAGCACTCGAGAACACTTCCTCAGCGTCGCTACCCTGTCCGATGGTGTCGTTGTTGGCAGTCAGATTATCACTACCATTAAGAACGCCGAGCCCGGCCAGGCTCTTGCTGACGTCGAGAAGTACTGCGCTTACCTGTCAGGTCGTGACTCGACAGAGGACAGCAACACCCGTGAGGTCGGTCTGGTCGAGGCTGTTGCTGGAGCCAAGGAGCCCAGCGGCGATAATGTTACAGTTAGTGGCACCGTGACGGATGCGGACATCACTGCCGAGGAGGACAGCGCTCTGGTAGCCCAGCTCGCTGCACTTCACGGCAAGATCCCTGAGCGATTCGGCGAGTTCGGTGGCCAGTACGTTCCCGAGAGTCTGATGGACTGCTTGTCACAACTGGAGGAGGGATTCAACGCGATCAAGGACGACCCCTCGTTCTGGGAGGAATACCGATCTTACTACGAGTACATGGGACGACCGGGCCACCTGCACTTGGCCGAGCGACTTACTGAGCATGCCGGCGGCGCCAACATCTGGCTCAAGCGAGAGGACTTGAACCATACTGGCAGCCACAAGATCAACAACGCTCTGGGTCAGCTCCTACTTGCCCGAAGACTCGGAAAGACACGCATCATCGCCGAGACTGGTGCTGGACAGCACGGTGTGGCTACTGCCACTGTTTGCGCCAAGTTCGGTATGGAGTGCACCGTTTACATGGGAGCTGTAAGTTGTTTCGTATTCACCCCGATGAAATACCGTGACTAATACTGTAAATAGGAGGATGTCCGACGACAGGCTCTTAACGTTTTCCGAATGCGACTGCTCGGTGCCAAGGTCGTCGCTGTCGAAGCCGGCAGCAAGACTCTCCGAGACGCTGTCAACGAGGCTCTCCGCGCCTGGGTCGTCGACCTTGACACTACCCACTACATCATCGGCTCTGCCATCGGACCTCATCCCTTCCCTACCATCGTCCGAACTTTCCAGTCTGTCATCGGTAACGAGACCAAGCAACAGATGCTTGAGAAGCGAGGCAAGCTCCCCGACGCCGTCGTGGCCTGTGTTGGTGGCGGCAGCAACGCCGTCGGCATGTTCTACCCCTTCGAGAGCGAGCCCAGCGTCAAGCTTCTGGGTGTTGAGGCTGGTGGTGACGGTGTTGACACAGCGAGGCACAGCGCCACCCTCACCGGTGGTTCCAAGGGTGTCCTGCATGGTGTGAGGACATATATCCTTCAGGACAAGCACGGCCAGATTACCGAGACACACTCTGTCTCGGCTGGTCTGGACTACCCTGGTGTTGGCCCTGAGCTGAGCTCTTGGAAGGACAATGAGCGAGCCAAGTTCGTTGCTGCCACCGACGCCGAGGCCTTCCTTGGGTTCAAGCTTATGAGCCAGCTCGAGGGCATTATCCCCGCTCTCGAGACCGCACACGGCATCTATGGTGCCATTGAGCTTGCCAAGACCATGAAGAAGGGCGAGGATATCGTCATCTGTGTCAGTGGCCGTGGTGACAAGGACGTGCAGAGTGTCGCCGACGAGCTGCCCAAGCTGGGCCCCAAGATTGGATGGGACCTCCGTTTCTAGATTAAAAGTGATACCATATTTGGCTTGAATAGTAACCCCTGAGACGAGAGCATGAACAAGTCTTTTTCTATCTTGGTTCTGGTGGGTTGATGATACAATGTTTGGGGCGTTGAAAAGGGGTTTTGATACATATTATACAAAATACATTTTTATACCGTGATTTTGCCTTTGTCTTTGCCTTTGCCTTTGCCCTTTGGCGGCGTCTTGACCTCGACCTCCGCCTCTGCCTTGTCAAGCTCTTTGAGCAATTGGGCTTCCTGCTCGTCGGAAAGCTCCTCAACACCCTCCAGATTACTCAAGTCCTCCTCACCCAGAACAAACTCTTGGCTTCTCAGCTCACCCAGCGTCGCTCGGCTCCGCAAGCTCAAGGGACCAGGAGTAGCAAAATCGAGCGCATACTGAATAATATCGTCCCGGTCCTCAATCTCCTTGGGCTGCATACCCAGCGCAACTCGCTCTTCATTGAACCGCTTCTGGATGTCTCTCGACTGCATAAGCAGCCACCTCAGGTTCCAGCCACCCGGGCCGAGCTCCTTTATCCGGGCGGGCTTGCTCTTGAGGAGGTACTCCTGGAGACCGCCTTCGCGGCGGATGGTCTTGAGGACTCGAAGGGTGAGGCGGATCTTGACGTTTGCATCGATGGCGGGTAGATAGAAGCTCTTGACGTGAACGTTTGGGCGCCAGAAGCGACGGGCCTTGTTGTTGTACTTTTCCGCAACGGTGTTGCCGAAGCGGATCCTCGCTGAGCCGTACAGGCCCTTGTTGGACTGCTTATACACACGGCGCTCACCGTAGGGGTACGGCGGGATCAGGCGGTTGGGGAGGAGGTGCGACTTGATCGTCTTGGTCTGCTGAGGAAGTGTTGTGCTGAAGAGGCGGACAGTCGCTGATGGTGATGATGAGGCCAGGGCCCTCAGAGCCGGCCGCGCGGGGGCCAATGATGCCATTGTGTCGGGGTTCCTTATGTTATGGTAGATTGAGGCTATAGACGAGGCATTGGCGTCGGCGTGGGCAGGTATTTTCGAGCGCGGAACTGGCCCCTTCGAGATGCGCTGATCGTCGACGGTAACTTTGGCGTTGAGATTTTTGGGGTGTCGTCGTTCGGAGAGGGGTGATGTTCCGGCGCCGGAGAACATGCATGGCCCAATTGCCCAATCAGGTGATTTCGTGCTGGGTTCGCGTGCTGAAGTGCTGAAGCTTGGGCAGCTTGACTACCTAACAACAAACAATAAAATGAAAGAGATACATGGATTTGCTACACAATGACGATGTTTCCTCCTGTGGAAGAAGCGATCTTGCAGAAGAACCCGGATTTCTCAAGTCTTTATAAAAAACTCACTAATGATATTCTTAATCTGGACGGTTCAACAAAGGCGGACCATGCTGCCAAAGAGCGGAAGGCCGTCCGAGAGGTAAGAGACCGCTTTTGCGATATTCGGGATTACTTCTTGTTGAACAATTCTAACTTGGGTGATATGATAGGAACTCGATCGTCGTCGTCTAATCTCAGCAAAGCAACATCTCCTCACCCGCGCAATCGAAACCGCAACACCTTCGGGCACACCGCCAGCAACAAGAGCCTCATCCCGTCTACGAGCACCCCAAAATCAACAAGCTGCAGACTCAAAGTCCCAACAGCAGCTGCCCTCACTTCCAGAGCCCCTTCTCGATCTTTTACTGGTCCTCCCTCCGCTCATCGACGCCAACAACCCGCCTCTCCCCCAAGACACCCTCCAGCTCCTATTCGCCCATCCTCCCCTTTCGGACCTCGAAACCCTCCTCCCAGCGCTTGCGCCAGTGATAGCTTCGAATCTGCGCACTTCGGCATTGGGTCTTGCGCGAATCGCACATCCGTCTACAAACCCGTCCTTCCTCCACCGCCACATCGCTTCGCTGCCGAGTACACTCTCTAGCTTGCGCTCCGACCTCACCGCCGCAGAAGCAGATCTCAGCGCCCACCGTCTGCGCTCTCTCGCTGCTTTGACGTCGCTCCTCCAGACTGCCAGCCATGCGCTCAGCCATCTTGTGCGTGCCCTCGAGGTCAAGCACGGCGTCGTAGCGCGCAGTCTGGAGCTCCGTGCCGCAGAAGTATCTCTGCACGCTCGTCGGTATGACGCCGATGCTGCTTTAGCTGCCACCTCTGTGCGTCGTGCGGTGTACACGCCTGAGGCTATCACCGCTCTTAAGAACTACGGTATTCACCTGCGTGACGCCAGGATGCGTGGCCAGGAGCGCATTCGCAATTTGACGGCGGAGCTGGAGGATTATGGTGTCGGGGTTGAGGGCGAGGAGACCAAGGAGCGGAAAATGAGAGAGATGTCAAGAGTGTATCGAGAAATGACAAGGCAGATCGATGATGTAAGAGGTGATTTGGAACGGCTGAACGAGGGTTAAGGAGGTGTGCTCGAGCCTATTTACGCTTTATGAAAGATAATGATTGGCAAGTGGTGGTATATGTTCTTGTTGACAGAGCTTGTTTGTTTGGAATACATTGCACAGGTACTTCGCATTTTCTATACCCAACGGTATAGCTCAATAGATATAATCAGACACGCATCCATTTAGGTTACTCGTACATTTTGATTTGTCTTCGTCTCGTCATTAGCCCGCCAAGCCAGGTGCTTGATCCAGACCCAAGACTTGGGGTATTTTCAATCCCTTTCAGCCCGGTACTTTCCTGTGTGTAGCTGTCACCATATACCCAAGCAATGCCTCGCATAAAAGACCGCTATTCTTCCATTGTGTGTTCTTCCTTCTCATCGCTCACTACTATCACATATTTAACCCTTGACCTTGTAGATGGCCTCGGCAAGGCGGCCGACGTTGTCAGAGGTGATACCGGCAACGGAGATACGGCCGTCCTTGGTGGCATAGACGGAGAACTCCTCAGCCAGACGGGTCATCTGCTCAGCAGTCAGACCGGTGTAGGCGAACATGCCGATCTGGCTGGTGATGTGAGACCAGTCGTGCTTGGAGCCGAGCTTCTCAAGGTTCTCCTTGAGGAGAGCACGCATAGTGATGATGCGGTCAGCCATCTCCTTGACCTCACCGAGCCACTGCTTGTAGAGGGTAGGGCTGTTGAGGATCTCGGAGGCGATGCGAGCACCGTGAATGGGAGGGTTGGAGTACAGAGGTCGGATGAGGATCTTGAGCTGAGAGTCGACGCGCTTCTTCTCGTCGGCATCGGCGCAGACTAGGGAGAAGGCACCAACACGCTCACCGTAGAGACCCTGCAAGCTGTTAGTGTTTCACTCAAAACTGCACATGAGGATTGGTTCTAGACGTACCATGTTCTTGGCGAAAGACTGGCACAGAGCAACGTTGTGACCCTGCTCAACAAAGTGGCGGACAGCGAAGGCATCCTTGTCGGTGTCACCGCTGGCGAAGCCCTGGTAGGCCATGTCGAAGAAGGCGAAGTGGCCCTTCTCCTTGACAATATCAGAGATCTGCTTCCACTGCTCCTGGCTGGGGTCAACACCAGTGGGGTTGTGAGCGCAAGCATGGAAGAGGAAGACGCTGCCGTTGGGGGCAGCCTTCACATCGGCAACGAGACCCTCAAAGTCGAGGCCAATGGTGTTCTTGTCATAGTAGCGGTATTGCTCAACCTCGAGGCCGGCGTGGTTGAAGACGGCCTTGTGGTTAGCCCACGAGGGGTTAGGGATGTAGATCTTCTTCTCGCCAGGGAAGAACTTGGCGAGGAAAGCAGCGCCGACACGGAGGGCACCAGTACCGGAGATGGTCTGGGTGATGGTGATGCGGTCCAGGGCGGGGTTGTTAGGGCCGTAAGCCAGCTTAGCGGCGGCGGGAGGGAATTCAGGAACACCAGTGATGCCGGCGTACTCCTTGTTCAACTTGGCGTCGACCACCTTCTTCTCGGCTTCGCGAACCGAGGGGAGGACGTAGGGCTTGCCAGCATCGTCACGGTAGGCACCGACACCTGTATGCGCATCAAGTTAGACCAAGCCAGAGAACGCCGAGCAACCTCCGCATTTGGTGCGCGGGTGGGTTAGGTTAGCGCGGGGAAATTGTTGCGACATACCCAGGTTGATCTTCTTGTCGAACTTGTCGGCTTTGAAGGCTTCAGTGATACCTGGAAACGAATGTTAGAGCCAATTATTTTTGTTGTTGCTTGTTCTTGCATCTGCGTAGTTCGCGCCGTGGTCGGAGGAACGAAGCGCAAAGCATTCGAGTCATACATACCAAGAATAGCCTGTTTCCAGCAAAAACAAGCAATTGATTAGCAACGAAGCTTGCGCAAAGCTGAAGAGCTCAAGAATTTACTCACATCCTGCACAAGATTAGCACACGAACACGCAGAGCAATGAGGGAGCTTCATACAGGAGGACCCTGGGGAACGTTGGCCCAGTTGGAGGCAGCGCGGATGGCAGCCAGGTTGAACTGAGCAGGACGAGCAGCCCGGCGGCTGACGACTCGGAGAGTGGACAGCATTGTGAAGGTGATGGTGACGAGAGGAATTGATGATAGAAGGGAGAGTGAGAGAGAGGAGGAAGAAAGGAAAGAGGGAAAAGAGAGGGAAGAAGAAGTAGGTTCACTGAGGCGATTCGGTGGTGTCTACATTTGGGCGATCGGGCCTCTTCGGAGCTTGGTTAGGGCAGCTACTGGCCAATCAGGCAAGATCGGCTGATTCGAGACCCCTAAATTATGGGGGCTTTACTGCTCAGCAGCTCCCACACAATGAGCTCACCTGTGGGAAGCGGAGGCGGAGGGGGAGTTTGGGTGGAGTTACCCCGGACATCGGCGGGTTAAGAATGGCAGTTTCAGGCGCTCAGGTCAATGCTCGATCCTTCCCGGTGCCGTTTCCTACGTCAACAGCTGAGCTGAGTGGTGCGCCTGAGGCGTTAATTAATTAACGGATGGGTCTTGGTTCCCTTTGCCCTTTATCAGATCAGGATCATCTCTCTTAACCAAACAGATTGGATCGTGTTACTATTATCCTCGAGTCAGCATCAACAATGGCTTATCAGAAGATAGATCGAAATGCCATGTTCACATTTCTTTCGTCCAACTATTCAGCCCAGGCAGGATCCAACATCAGGGTACAACAACACCAAAAAGCAATGAGCTGAGAGCCCGAAATCCGACCGTCTGCAGTACCGGCATCTTTGCCATGAATTGGAATATAACTCAAGTCCCGGCTCTTGCATAAGACTTGCTGTGCAGCAACCCATACCGGCTTTTGATAACCCGTTGCCCGTCTACCAGTACAACACCGTCCTCGTACCCAACATCAACAACTATGTACCATCATCAGTCGCAGTGCAGCAGGCGTGTAAGAGCTACACCGAGAAAGGAGCGAGAAAAAAAACGATACCGACCCTGACCTTCCTCTCAAACAGTCGATTCTGCCCCCGGTCGCCCGGTCTACTCCGGACACTTCACCGCGCGTACTCTTCTGGGTCTTCCGCTAGACCTGTCGCAGCGGGTCCGCTCTGTGAACCTAGCAGTTGAACGCCCTATCTCTCCGCTTGTCCATCAGGTTACACTCCCGCTACCGTCTCCAGGCACCCGTTAGCTTGGTTCTGTTGCATCACCGAACCCTTGTGCTCTTTGGCGCATCCACAAATGCTCTTCCTCTTCACCGGCTCCGTCCTCGTGACCGGCCCGGTTCCGTGCGTCTTGCTAGCTTTTGGAAGCTTCAAGTAACAAGATACTGTCATCCGGCAGTGACATACAATCAGCTGAGCTTGGAGAGGTCAATTGATCAACGTGAGCGCTCCCATCTCCAAGAGGGTTTTCAAGATCGGAGGGCCAAATACAGTACGTGGGGCCTTCACATGCCTGAAGCAACAACACAACACAAAACAGAGCAAAGATGGTCATCATTACAATTAATTATCGTGAAATCTTCAACTAAACTTACATTTCGACTTGTCATCGTTTTTCTCAACTTCATATCGCGAATCCACCTCGCATGGAACCTGTTCCCCAACGCCAACGCCTGTCAAAGTGCAAATACATTATAAATGCCAACGCCGACTAAGATCCGAGATATCCCCTTAACGAGATCTCTCATCTTGCATGTGGCACAGCACAGACTCCCACGACCAGTCATCCGGAGTAGCTTCGCCCGAAATCGAGGTACGACTCTGATCAATAACCTCGTTTACCTACACGCACTGCCTTGAGTATGCGTACACGATCAGACACTGCTTGATCAGCCACCAAGAGTCGACTTAGGCCTTGTTGTGGCCCTTCTCTGATGGCGCGTCCGCAAGCTCCTCGTAGCGGTTCATGACATTTTCTTCCACTGTCTCGTGGAACACATCCACCTCAGTCGATGCGAACTTTCTTGCGCTGATACCTCGCTCAAAGAGCACATCAAGCTCGGCGAAAGTACGCCCACTTGGCTCCGGTAGGCGGAAGTAGGTGTAAATGATGCAGAGAAAGCAGATGCCGCCCTGTTCATCTAGTCAGCAATTGGGCGCGTATTATATCGCGAGACTGGTATGATCAGATTCTTACCCAGAACAATCCGGCATAGTTGCCCCAATCCCAAGCTGTAGGATTGAGCATATACGGCGTCAAAACGCTGTTGATAATGCCTACGACATTACTATTCACAATCGGGTTAGTTATTTGAACCAACACCTTCGAGTAATGCGCCTAGCCGTGTCTGAGGGTGCAACTTACTAGAGGTTGCGGCCAAGCACAACGGTCTTGATCTGCAGACGGCGAGATGACAGTTCTCCAACGAGAGAATAGCATACGGTGCCCACGGTCAATTGGTAAAAGAGCGCCCATACCATCATCATGCTGCCTGTAGCCAGCGATGACTTATCCCGATGGGCCTCAGGGACTAAGCCAAGGAAGCCCATGACGAGAAGCATGGAGCAGAGACCACAGAGACCATAGAGGACCAAGGATCGTCTACCAATTCCCAAAGTCATAAGCCCCCACGCGCCAAAGACTCCGGCCATGTTGATGGCGTACTGGCCGAGGGCGAACGAATATGCTTTATCAGCTGAAAGTCCGGCTTGTTCGAGGAAATAGGTGGAATAGTTGGAGAAGGAATTGCCGCTTAGATTCTGAATCGCCCAGATCATACAGACAATCTCGGTACGACGGCGGTCCGTGCCCTTGAAGCAGTCCCAGTAGGATGCTCCAGAAGTAATCTTCTCCTCGAGGGCGGTTGTGTGTACCATCATAGCAATCGTCTCATCGGCATCAAAGTCGGTTTCACGGTCGAGGCTGGTCAGACGGAGCAGAGCGTCTTTGGCGTCCTGGTTACGACCTCTTCGAACTAGCCACCAAGGCGATTCGGGTGCAAAGAATATTCCAATGCACAGCGGCACTGGCCACATCCATTGGAGGGCATAGGGAATACGATAAGCCCACTCGTCGTTGCGATTGAGCATGGAGCGAATGACTCCTATACCGATCTCCTGACCCAAACCCCAACAAAAGTTGACATAGGTGGTCAAGTAGCCGCGCAGAGCTACAGGACAGACCTCGGAAGCGTAGGTGATGGTCAGAGTTTGGAACATACCCCACGGAATACCACACAAAATTTCGGCGACAAGCAAAGTCTGGACGTTCTGAGCGGTAAAGAAGATGGCAGTGAAGCCGGCTACGCAAACGAGACAGGCCATAACGGTATAACGATAACCAAATCGCTCAGAAACCCAACCATTAATAAAGAGGCCGATGATCTCACCGCAGTGGGCTCCCTGTTCAGTTCCGATTAGCATCTAGACCGGAAGAGTTGTGGGTGAAGGACTTACATTGCTCAGTCCAGCCTGCCAAGCGGCAGGTACCTGATATTCTCCATCATCACCGAGGACACCATACTTTTTGTTGAACTGAGGAAAGGCGTCTAATAGCAAGTGTCAGTGAGATGGCTCTGGCTATAATCTGAGCTCCTATCATAGCTGGTACTAATGCTCAGGCATCTGAGGTGGCGGGCACAGATATCGAGTTGGAAATTGACAGATCAACACATACAAAAATTGTTAACTAGGCTCACGTCGTAACCTTCCATTACGATACAGGTGGAGATGAGTATGCTCCAGCAGATGGCCTTGGGGTAGAGATTGATGCCCTGGCGGAGGGTCATGCTGCGCTCCTTTTGGGCAGCGGCGCGGGCATGGTCGACGATGCTGATGTGTGTCTTGCTGGGATCGGTGCTGTCAACAGCGGCCGAGAGGTCGGCAGTAGTCTTTGAAGGCGGGGCCGCATCCGGGGCCGAAGACACCTTGTCTTGGGCGTCGGCCATGGCTTCAGCTGTTTCACTCTGCGCCCCTCGAAACGAACTTGACGGCCAATCAAGGCTTATCCTTCAAGTCGAAAGGCAACTGTGAAGGGTGCAGCAGAGACTCAGCAAGCAGGACAGGATCAATCGCTATCCCTAGGGCCTGCTTCGGGATCTTGTCTAGACGTTGAACAACTCAAGGTTGGGGGAGGTCATTCAGACTCGAGATTCAACATGCGTAGGGGAGTGTCACTCTAAATGGAACCGAGACACAGCAACGATGACAAAGACAAGGTGGGCGATAAGGTGGCTGCAACTCTCGAATTGGGTGCCAGTAACAGCAGCAACAACAACGGCAACAGAGAATAAGCAAAGCAGGAAGAAGAACAACAAGAAATGAGAAAGTCTGATGGAGCATGGGAGGAACCTTTGCTAGGTAAAATATGGGGCCCCGAAGATGATGGATTTTTATCTTAGGGGCGGATAGTCGGCTCAGAGCGGGACGAACCATGGCCAGACCGCGATTTGGCAGAGCCCTTGATGAATGAGTTCTATGAGTGTTGGATTCACTAACAAATTGCTAGGTTTAAACGCGTACTCGTGAGGCACAGGCACAACAAAAGATATCTCATGTCTCAAAGATCCACGCAGTCCTTGGAGGGGAGTTGTCCAAGTGGGCCTTGTATTTACTCGCTGAACAGCCTGCTGTTGTCGTGGAGAATGGCCAAAGAGATGAGCCTTGAGCTGGAAAAGAACACAAGAATTCATCCAAGCCCAACTTCTAATACCTTCAAAGTATCAACAAAGTCAATAAACGTTGACCAAGCGAGCAAGCTTGTTTCATCCGAACGAACCACAATTGCAGAGCCTCGTCCTCGACTAAGCCTACTATGGCTACAGCGCCCAGAGACTAGAAGAATCGATGGCCAGTTAGCGCTTCCGACCCCTGGAGCTACTGAAATAATTGGAGAAGTAGTCCCGCGTCCGTGGTAGGACCGACAAGCCCTTCACCGTTCATTTCAACCCTCGGTATGAGCGGAAGGCGATTTTTGCAGAGTCTCATTTGCCATCTCGATGTGGATAACGCCTATCTCAAAGAAAGAAATCAAGAGACTACCTACCGATCTCAGTCTGGACTGGAGTTTAGCACCATGGAATGTGTGTGGTTTGTATGATGATATTTTGAGGTTGGGGTAGTGTTGGGGTTACTCCAAGACTCCAACCACACCACACCACACTTACAACTACAATTCCAGCCAATATTCTGGTATTCTGGCAATCAAGGTTTAATTGCCAAAATTCGCAATTCACAATCACCTCTTAAGAGCTCATATGCAAACACTCAGATCTGCATCTCAAGGTGGAACCGTTCTCTCTGCCACCGCCCGACCACGATGGCATCGTGCGGGGATTGCAGACACCTAGTCTATCTGGGGAACAGGCGGGGTCTCACTGACACTGCAGGCAGGGGAGTGTTTAAGCCGGCTCAAAGGCCCAAGTGCTGGCTGCTACATAAGCTACTGGCTAGGTTTGGGTGGTAGTTGGTGGGTTCCATCAGACCAAGGCATATATATATATATATATATATATATATACTATAGGTATGAGCGAGGTAAGCTGGACAAGTCGTTAGGTGGTGATACAGTTCCAGTGAGACATGATGAATATTCTACAACACCACTCCTCAGTTCTTCTTCCACACATCTCTCCACCACTCTTTGAGCCCATACGCCTTTTCCTGCGCCTCAACATGCACCTTGACATTATCACCCCCCGTCAACGTCTCCAACAAGCTCGTCTGCTTGCCTCTCTTACTCGCTCCACCCCCCAAGTTTCTCCCCGTCCCACCCGTCGCACGATCCTGGATCTCTCGAGCAACCGTGGGCGCAACTTCAGCAAAGCACGTCTTTAGCTCCCGCTCGAGTGAGAAGTATGGCTTCTTCGCTAGATCCGGCGCCATGAGGTTGTAGCTCCGTGTCATGGCATTCAGCCGCTCGATCGACAGCTTGTGATATGCCGCTTCGGCCTGCTCCCACGCCTTGTCGCGGAATGGCCTTCCAACCACCGGCGAAGCAGCCTTGATCTCCTCCACTTCCCCATCAGCTGTCTTCCGTAAAATCGGATTGTGCACCTCCTCTGCAGCCGCGTACTCTTCCGCCCTGCGCATCTGCTCCTGTAGCGACCCTCCCCGCGAGGCAATCATCCGCGCCGCAAACCGCCGCCAGTCGTTGCGCAGGCGGGCCCTGAAAGCTCCCAGTTCTTTGGCAAGCTCCTGCTGCTTCTCTATCCAGGGTGGAACAATGTCCTGCCGCTGTATCATCTTGTTCATGATATACTCGGTAGTGTCGATAAAGGGGTTGTCAGCCCGAGCGTCACGCTGTATCTCCTTGCCACGCGGTATGTTCTTGAACTGGCCCCTCGCAATAGCGTTTTCGATGCGCTCATTTGCCAGCGCCGCAAGACCAGTAATGGTATTAGGCATGGCCCTTGATCCGGGCTCAAACCTCTCCCTCAGCTCCTTTCGCCACGCCTCCTTTTCTTCCTCACTCATGCCGCTCTTGGCTTGCTGGCCGCCCATGCCGGCATACGTGTTCACCTTGTCCCTCGCCGTAGCCACCTTCTCGCCAGCAGACAGCCTCGGTTGTCTCTGCAGCCGCATGTCCACTGGAGGTGGCTGAAACTTGCCTCTCTGGCCTGGAGCGAGTGGTTTCTTAGCATCGTCGAGCATTCGGAGTACTGTGTCCGCGGTATTCTCCTCTCCGGTCCACGCTTGCGCTGTGGCAATATGTCGTGTGCCCTCGCCTGCTGATGACGAGAGACTTGCTTCTGCAAAGGCGCTGGCGTGATCCGACTTGAACTTTGCATCGGCGATCTTGTTCAAGAGCCTTTCTTTGAGCTCATCCGAGAAGCCTGCATCCTCGACAGCTTGTCGTCCGGCTCGCCCACCTGTAAAGAGGGCTTCCTCTGTGGCTTCTTCTAACCGCCGAGCCATAGGGCCTGGCTCCTTGGATACAGCCCTATCATCCTTCTTTGATTCGTCATTGTCGGTTGTGTTGTTCTGTTGGTTCTCACCATCTGCGCCAGATTTGGTTGAGTAATAGGTGAGTGGCAACGCTCTACGATGGCGAGATGCTTGGACGCAACGGCGGCAGACAAAAGGTGCTCGACCAAGAGTCAAAGCCATTTTCCGAATTTAAAAAATCGAAGAAGAGCCTGGGTTAAAGCATAAAAGAAATCGAGAGCAATGAGACGGGGCGTTGTCGAGTGAAGTTGTAATGACGGCAATGAAGTTGATGGAGCTTTAGATTAGTCAGCTACCCTGGAGTGCAACCACCACCAAATCGGACTTCCACTTACACCCCAGATTACAAGCACCTCGCCACTTGAAGTTTCTAAGATCGACTTCAATTGATCTGACTATCTCTAAGAAAACCCCAGCTCATCTTCGAGACAGTGACTATACGTGCTTGTACGTTTGAATAGTAGTTCGTTTTCCCCCACCATGTAAAACTCCGCCAGATATCGGCTCCAAAATTGGCTTGCCTCGTCTCGACCCATCACCAATCAGGACTCGGCCTACAACAAGTGGTTGAAAGCAATAGCGAGTACAAGAGCGAATATTGAGCAAACCGAGGGTTTCGTATGAGATGAAAAGTCTTCTTCATCCTCTTCCTCTTCCTCATCATCGGGGCCATCACTCGTTTCTTCATCCGAAGGCTTCGAGTTCGGCTTCCAGATACTGCTGCTGTTGCCATGAAGTTCACCGCTCGCAATATCAACGGTAGCCGTAGAGCCAAGGATTTTACCATTTTTGCTCACTGCGTCAGCTCGAGCGAATCTAGGATGATACGGCCCTTCTAGACGGATTTCTGTTTCGAAGCCGGAGCGGGTCAAGTTTGCGATGAGCTTGGGGGAGGAAGTGGCATTTCTGTCATCTTCGCCAGCGTACTATCACAGGGTCAGTCACAGACCAAGTATCAGAATAACCAGATAGCATACCACCTCCCATCTGTACACCTGGGTATCGCCGTTCCAAGACACGTAGATGGTAGTATCCGATGTCTTTTCCCCCGGAGGCACAGAAGCGATAGAAGGACCCCATGGTGGCCTGCCGATCCAGTCCATCTTCCAGGCACGGTAAACTGACATGTCGGCATCAGAATTGCCCTGTGATTTGTGTGGCATCACTCCTCGCTGGATGTCCATGACAACCGTCCCGTTTGGGGCATACTCGGTTACACCTGGATTCGCTCCCCAGCCGACGAGGAAGTTGCCATTGTCCAATCCTTGAACGCTTCCTCCTGAGCCAGAAGAGATGTTTTGCGGGTGATAAAACTCGTGCAAAAGCTTGACTGTCATTGCCTCATAGTCGAGCTCAACAACAACTCCCCGAGAACAATTTCCTCCGTTGCACGATCCAGTTTCGGTGACGTGGTTGTCGAAGAAGCTGAGTCGACTTTCATTGCCTTGCACGAACCTGGCATTGTATTGATGTGCAAAGTCGGTTGCATCGCCGTGGCTGAGGTCCTTGAACTGGTTGCGCTTGCCTCCAAGAATCCACCGCGGATTCAGAGTATCTGCTTGGAGGAGGATGATTGCTGATAAGCCTTTTGATGAAACAAGGTAATGTCCTTTTTCGGTCTATTGCTTATGAGTATATGATACACTGGAGCTTTGAGAAAGTGGCACGTACCTTGAAGACGCTGTCCAGATGGAACCAGTCAAAACCATCACCGCCCATGAAGGTCGTCTTGGGGTTGTATTTGACCAATGTGTCAGTCAGGTTGAGATGATTGAACGACCTGAAAACATTGGTGACTATTTTTGCGTTTAAGTCTATTTCTTGAAAAATGGAATCGCTCAGCCAGCCGTCGACTTCCCCTCCGAGGGCTGTCAGGTTGTATCTGATGTCCTGATACGCAGTCATGATAGCAGTGTTCTGGCTTGTAAATTCAAAGTCATGAATGTTGGCTTCAGTAGCCCCCAGATCTGTAATTGAAGCTGTCCATTTCTTTTGGTAGAAAGCATCAAAGGCGTGACAACGACCGCCTTCGATGAAAGTTAGGTACTTGCCGCCATTCATCACCTGGGCGCGGGCATCGAACGTCCGGTCGTACGTGACGTCGGCATATACAAGACTGAGGTCCTTGCTCGAGAAGATGGCAGGGCCTGACTTGCCTTGGTGCTCCATAGTTAGGAAGAGAAAGCCAGAATCATCGATGAGATTGGGCTCGAAGGTGTTGATTTGAAACAGGGGGGCAAAAACATTCGAAGAATGGAACGACTGGGAGGGAAATTGGCCAAGATTTCCATTGTTGTACGCGTCCAGGTCGCCGACGAAGGGTTCGTCTGCGAAAGACAGGGCAGCTAGCAAAGCGAATGCCGTGACTCGTACAATCAAGGATGAATGCATCTTGGGAGACAAGAGATAGGGCGCGGAAACGAAGGAAAAGGCGAAGCTTGAGCTGCAACCAAAGAAGCGAACGACAAAGTTCCAAGAAGACTCCAAAAGGGCTCCAAAGGGGTTTTGAGGGAGTGCAGGCAAAGACTTAGGTCGTTGGTATGGTTGGTTTGGTGTAGGACGAGAGTTTCAAATGCCTTGCACAAGAGACAACGGTTCAAGCAAGTTATGAGATTCGTGGTTACTCCAGGTGGCAGTTGCACCGAGTACCTTTGCTCCTTCCTTCCTTCCTAGAATAAGAAACTGCGACGTGAGCGTGGGAAGCTAGAAGGAGCTAAGTACCCCAGGCCTTCCTGTCGAAACCATCTGGCTACATGGAAGGAGGGTTGTGTTATATTCCACAAAGGCCTTGGCTCATGCGGTGACTGTAGTAATAAGGTAGACTGTAGACTAGACAATGCCATAGAAACAGTCTCTTTATACGTTCTGTCATATCTGTGATGCTCGATCCATGTGGCTCGTAACCATCGAAAAATGTATATACAAACCACAGCTCCGGGCTATGAATACCATTGATTGTTCCCATATATAGCTCCGCAACACCATTAAGATCCTTTTTGGCCTGCCCGTTTTCTCTCAATGCAAGCCCTTCCCATGGCCCAGGCTCATTTCCCAAAGACCTGCGGCTCGCACCGGTATCGCCTGTGTATATATCCAATTCAGTCCAAACTCCTCATATATGAAACCCCTTTCGCTTCACTTTTAATCATTCGTAAACAATAGGCGAGACCCCGCTTCTTATATACGCCCTCCTTCGAGAACTTCTCGCTCCAGAATCTCAATTTGTCCAGAATCACAAGTGCGTCTCCGCTCCATAACCCATCGTGTAGCACCGCAATCTTCCTCCTTGGTGTATGATATACTATCGGCTGAGCCTTTGTGTCTGTGGCCCATGCCGGGACGCTTCGGACCCGAGTTAGGCTCAGCCATGCTGGCCCTGTTGGAAGTCTCAAGCGGGCTCACCATAGCCGATGGTGGCATGCTCTCTTCAGCGTCAGATATAGGTGAGATGGGGTTTTCGTAGACCTTCGACGTAGGCCTGCTGACGTTCAAAGGGGCTGCCTGAGTATCCTCTTTAATGCCTGTTTCGAGTTTCGGCAATGGCGGAACAGGAGGCGGAGACAATGTCAGACCAGGGATGCCACCAGTCAGTGTTGGGCTTCCCGATGCGCTTCCATTGTCTGGATCATGGCTGATAGTAGACAATACCGAGTTTTTCCGAGTGTTGAAAGTCGTTGGGCTCATGAAACTAGGACCCCACGGCGAGGTGGATAGGTCACCTCTCTCCGAGCGGGGGGAGCCATTCTGGCTGGATGCAAGGCTGGCTTGCGAACCTCCCCATGCCCTGGACCTTAGACGGAGTAGCGCAGACAAATTCATTTCATCACCACGATCGCCCAGGAGAGCGAGCTGAGCCAGGCCCGGGCTCTGAAGTGGCGTTGTCCCCCCGAAGCCAGGCATACCCAAGCTCATGATCGAGTTCCTGTTAGAATACTCGGATCGCTCCGTGATGGGTGTCAGATTTGGCTCCCTTGATATCATGCGCCCGCTAGTCGTGCGATCCAGGCCACCCTTGGGGCCGAAGAAGCCACCGTTGGCGTACTCAAACTCCGGTCCGTGTTGTTGGCCAGCAGGAGCAGAATAGAAGCCAAACTCCTGACCATACCAACCGTCACAGTCATTGGCCAAAGCACTTGCGTTGGCTTCAGCAATAATAGCATCATCATCGAGTTCAAATTCAGCCATGTTCTCATACGACTGATTAGGGTTGTCATATTCATCGAAACCATCACAATCATACTGCTGAAAGGCATCCTCATGGTCCGGCGTGTTTGGAGAATGGTCTGGGTCGGACAGGATCGTGTCATCAGGCGGCGGTGACGTGCCCCGTTCAAACTTGCCTGATGCTACCGCCTTGTAAGCTGCGGCAGCGAGAGCAGCCTGATACGCAGCCAAACCGTCATCACCCTGAGGTGCCGCTTGGGGTATGACTGGAAAACCAGAAGGCGATTGAGCACCGGGACTGTCCTGAGGAGCCTCGTTCTCGGTAGCCGGCTTATCGTCAACACTCAATGATGTCAGAGCCGTAGTCTTGGATGCTTCTGAATCAGCAGACAAGCGGGCTGTTGTCTCAGATGTTCGATTCGTTTCGTCATGCTTTCCAGATCGCTTCAGAGACTGTGCATGCGCGAAGGCGCCTGCTATAGGCCGGCCATATTGATCGGTGTCATTGTTGTCGAATATTGACTCGTCAAAGGGGGTGTCATCCCATTCTGGAGGAGCGGCAAGATCCTCAGCAAATTCGTTCCTCTCAAATTCCAGCATCCCATCATCATAATAAAGCTCGTCATCGTTCAGTGAGCGACCCGTATTGATAGGTGGCAAGTCATGGTTTTTCTGGAATGCCGCCTCATTCTCTAGGCTGGGCACCCTCGGAACATCTAGTCCTTGGATTCCCAGCCCACCTACCTGCATCTCTTGGTTGATGTGCTGATCAAGAGGGAGGCTGGGAGACAACCCCCCGAACATGTTTGGAGTGTATTGGCTCATGGCATAACCGATTCGATTTCCGTCTGCATCCCTCGGTGTTGGCACCAAGCCTGCGCTGCGTGGGCTAGCTAACGATGATGTAGGACCTGATCGCTGGAAGACAAAGCCAGAAAAGTTTTCTTGGTCATTATCCGGGTCAAGCTCATCATCCAAGCCACCATTCAAGTTTCTCTCCAAGGTGTTATTCAGGTTGTTGCCTAGATGATCGTCCAAGTGGTTGTTCAGGCCGTCGTCCAGATCATCAAAATCGTCACCAACCATAGGAATCTCCTCTTCAAACCCATCGTCTTCCATCATTGCATCGTAATCAAAGCCGTCGTCATCAAAATCATCAAATCGCGAATCTCGAGGGCCAGAGGGTTCGGCAGTCTTTTTCTCGAGCTCTCGTTGCCGATGCCTATCCTCGAGAAGCTTCTCCTGCTTCGCAGCACCTATCATGTCGAAACTGAACCTCGATGATGTGCTCTTCATATGCCGAGGTATTGCTGAGGGTATATCTTTACCTGATAGCCCAGATAGTGAAGGACCTCGAGAGCGCCCCGTCCGCAGGGAAGCGGATGATCTCTCGTGAATGTAGGCTTCTTCGTCAATCAGTCGTGATGCTCGTGGCGATTTTGGCTGAACGGAAATCGGAGCGTTATCCTTAGGGGGGACCGGAGGCGCATCGGGCATGGCAGGGGGCTCTGCATCTGCTTTAGGGACGTGAACTGCGGCAGAGGCGGTGCTTGGCGTCATTTTGAGAGCTCTCGAATCTTGCGAATAGACAGAATCTGAGGCATTGCTGGGCTCACGCTTCGTCGGGATCGAGGCCGAATGAGGAACTTCATCAGGCAGGGTTGCTGACGTTGGAAACCTCTCCTGAGCAGGAAGAGGGGCAGAGTTGGGGACCGGTGAGGGGAGCGAAGGCTGTGTAGTGTCTTTGCTGGGCGTATTCCTCTTGGGCCGCGGCGCACTGAAGTCATGAACTCGAGTCCCCATGATGCGAGGATCATATATCGGGTCCTCCCTCTGCTTGGCCAAGGGTATTGGATGTAAGTCAGGAACATGCTGACTATTCTTACGTCTCATCAACAGGGTCGACATGGGTTTCTTGAGAAAGGGCAACCCTTTCTTGGGTTTCGGGTTCTCGGTGTTACTCGTCGTTTGTGTAAGCGAAGGCAGTTCCGTGACTAGACGGGTTCCTGCAGGACGGCGACCTGTAGGTGCAGCGGAGGAGTGTTGAAGTTCTGTGGGTGTACTGAAAGAAGAAGAAGCTCTCGAGTTCTTCAGAACTTGTGGGGATGGTCGTGTAGGGGGATTATTCGAGGTTAATGTTGGCTGAGACGCTGAATGTTGTCCAAGTAGGCCAAGCCCCCTTCCTCCATCCATGACATCAACAGCCTGAGTCTCCATATCGCGCTGGTACTTTCGAAGGGCGACACCACCAAGGAAACTAGAACCCTTACCGGCGGATGTTTTCGAGGTCTGTTGCTGCGACCGTGGGTCTATCTGGCTTGTCATGGCAGCATTTTGACGACTGTTCCGCGACTTTCCAAGGTCATCTGTGGTGACGCGGGCTATAGGTGGTAGAGTAGGAGGCGCGGCAGAGGAATTGGGTGAGGTCGGGCCCAACTCTGGAGAGAGCGCATCGGGGGAGAAGGGCGCAGGGTGGCCGGTAGAAGGAGAAGCAGGATGTTGGTCGGGAGAGGGCGAAGCGGGATTCGACGGCCCTCGCCGGTGGAACCGCAGATGGGACAGCATAGTACCGTACCGTACCGTACCGTACGGTCAAGCTGAGTGAATCAAAATGTCGACGGCGGCTGGGGGTGGGGGGTGAGAGTGAGGTTTGGCGCAAGCTTGCGTAAGGCGGCCGATAGCGAAAAAAGGGCAGCTTACCCGTGGGGCAGCATCCGATGATGGTGTATGGCGAAGCAGCAGATGAAGCGATCGAGACGCGCTCATGACTCAAGGGGTCGCAGTCGCAAGAGACAAGGCCAACATTGTGCTCAATAGGATGCGGGCGGGTATCGATTGCGGGCGGCAAGGGAGCGTAAGCTTGTTGCTAGAGGCGCGATGCAACGATAGCCGAGATTGGGATATGTAGGTAGAGGCCCAGAGATCTATCTGGTCGTATAGCGAGAGAGTTAATGCTGTGAGGAGACGTCGTCGTCGTCGTTGTTGTTGGGAGGAGGCTGAGGCGGTGCCAGATGACAACCTAATCGAACCCGATTTGTGAGGTACCTACTGTAACGGTACGGTTTCAAGACACCCGACTCGACCAAAATCCCGACAAGGATGAGTTGCACGTGCAACAGCCGCTTGAGGATGAGACTGTGACGCGGCCTCTAAAGCTCAGTGAAAGCAGGCAATCAATGAATCAATTGGTTATCACAAGGAACTGCCTGACCAGAAGTTCATTAGGTGTCAGTTTCAAGAGAAGCTGTTGAGAAGTAAAAGTTATTACAGTTTAGAATCAAGTCAAGTTCTATGTTTGGTTGTTCATGGCGGGGCCCTTTGTCGTTGCAAGGTAAAACAAGGCTTTTTCGTCAGCTCTATAAAAAGAAACTATATACCTCCGCTTCCAGCAATAACGTTAGTACGTAAATTAATATGCGCTCCCTTGGTCATTATTGTCCGTTCTCTTGGTACGGAGCTTTTGGATGGAAAATTGTATCCCTTGCTCTGCACAAGGGCAGCTTTAATCACCCTTCACCCTTCACTTGCAAGAGTCTATCTAGGTACGCCCTTACAAGCTTTTGCGTCCAAGTGGTGCCAAGAGGCGCCTGTATAATAATGGGTCTCGACTTGATGAAGGGCCACTATTGTTTTGCTTCTCATAGAAGTCCGAGACACATCATTACTATAAGACAGCACTTATAGGCTTGAATATCTTGGCTCTACCTGCTTTTCTTGCTTAATCTCCGAAGCATGAATCTTTTGAACCAGGCGCCTAATAAATGCGAAATTTCTAATCGAGGGCCCGATTTTTGTTGCTTCCCTTTGCTACAGCAACTACCTAGGGAAGTGTATCTGCCCTTAGTTAAAACTCACTTTCACAAGACTGTACTTACTCAACGCGGGCTTGTAAACATGGAAACCAACATTGGATGCCACTGAGGTAAGATGATGCAGACATTGATGCTCATTCGTTTATTTTAAAACATCTTTGCAGTCGTGGTGTATAACAGTTCTTTCACTCCTGTCGGTATCCGCAATTGCCCTCAACCCAGAACACTTTCCCCCGAATTGAGCTACATCTCCTGACAGTTGCTACAAGCAGTTGTCTAGATAACGACTGTATTCTTAGAGCTCCTCAACATTTTATCCCCTCGTTGCTGAGCCACAATGCTTATTTCAGTGCAAGTACCGGACATGCCGAGCGTGGTTTCACGGATGATGCCGTACCGATGATGCGCAGATCTATTCTCAATGAATTATATACACACAATGGCTATCTATTAGTAACGAAACAGGTACATATTAATTACCACGATGTACAGACTACACAGGGTTGAGAAAAAAGGTATGCAGTGACAATAACAATAACCCGACTCGGCTCAAGAGGGATTGTCCTTGGCGGAAGCTTGTAGCAGATCAGAGGATGCGCTGATCTTTGAACGGATTCTAGCTTTGAATGTAACAGTTACAGATCGTCGATCAAGAATAAAAGCCTCAATCTGCAGAGCCAAAGAGCGTGTTACAGTACAAAACAAGGTATCTCCGGGGCCCCAGAAATCCAAGTCCTGGGCAGACCTCACAATAAGCCCATTTCTAGGCTGGGCGTCCCGCTTACATCTGACCAATGACGTACATGTCATGTATCTAAACTCCGAGTTTAGTTGTGAGGCTGTGATAAACAGAAAGAAGGCAGATATGAAAACGATGATTGCGTTGGTCCAAGGAACCGTTTGCTGTCTATGTTGGACTTGTCACCCCTGTGTAGGTAACCTGAGGCTCTCATATCCGGGTGCATCGTTACGTTTTGAGGCGTGGAGTTTGTCTCGTGCATTATTACCGTTTACGGAGAGTCAACGGCCGTTTCCCTACTTGTCCACGAAGAATTCAATCTTGTCGATGTGACGGTTGTCAATAGCATCTATCCTTGCCCGGAAATCCCCAATATCAATCAGCCAGACCCTTGGCGTGTGCGTTCCGTGGCTTGGGCTCGGCAGCGCCAACCGCGACGGCCAAGACTCCACAGCTGACGACGCATTGCTTGGGTGCAATTTAATAACTGCGGCTGCTCAGCTTTCAAAGCCAATGCCATTGGGATGGTTTGCGAAGACGGGACGACGGCACAGAAGGGCCCGGGATACGGCACCGGGATGTGGGTACAAACAGACCGGCCGGGTGCCGCCATGACGTGGTGTTATTTGAAAGTATGGGATTCTGCGATACTATGGAAGCGAGGAACCGACTTAAAGAGACGTGGTTTAGGGTCGCGGGCGCTCATTCCGTTGATTCACAGCCGGGTTTTGCTTCCCATGCTTGTATCCTCGCATCACATCCCCTGAGATGCTCGCGCAGTCGCACGATACCCATCCAGTTGCGAAGCTCTTGGCTGCGCAACTGGATGGCTCTTGGCGATGACAATTGGACCTGTCAGCCCAGGTTTATTAGGAGACATGTTAGGCTCATTGCACCGCTGAGCTTGTTCCTATTAAGTGTCGCCTATCCCCGCTGAATCCATGCTGGGCGGGCTACTTTGTTTCCAGCCTTATTTCGCATGTTGCATCCATCCAAGGTGAAGCCTCACTGCACCCAACTCACAACATTCGCCTCTCAGAAACTGGCCTATGACTACCGCCACCTAAACAGCGCATTAGTTTTTTATTATAACCATTTCTCACATTCTACGATTTCCGTTTCTGGCCAGTAACTCGAGGCATTGGTTGTCAATTTCCGTCCTCGATACGCCTCGCGCAAACCTTGTCACCGGCTTCCACTGGCAACATTCCTCACAACACAACCCAGCCAATTTCAACAACTTCTTGTTCTAGAGCGGATACCTAGTTCGGCCCAGACCAGCGTATTTCTACTTCACTATTCCCAATTCTGTCGACCATCGTCAACAGCGCGAACTCAGATACATCCCACCGATGGTCCATATCAAGTCGTGATTCTGCACTGATCTTCATTCCTGCTTTCACACATATTTCGCACCATGATACATACATTATGGAAGTCGCCCGCCGAACTCGATCACCCGCTTCCCAACCGTCGTGGTAGCGAGGACTCCATCATGAGCAGAATCGGTGGGAGAAACGTGGTTGTCTTCTGTTCCACCCGCGTATGGCGCGGCGCACCCAAACTTCTCATCCAGGTCGCCGCCATCTTCTTCACCAGCTTTCTACTCTTTGGCGTGTTGCCAGACCGACTCTCGGGTGGACGGGTTGGAGGTGGAATATTTTCTTGGCGGAAACATGAGCCCGAGCCTGAATCGAATCTGAGGCTTGTGGTATTCGGTTCGCCTGATATCGTGGGCAGTGCCAAGGATCCTTTGTCGACGCGCAAGACATGGACAGAAGAACTTTGTTTAGAGGCAAGGAAAAACAAACTGATATTGTTGTACTTTTCTAACACTGATATAGCTCGGCTGCACGTCACACATATCATTTGTGCCAAAAGGCCATCCCAACAGGGGCCTGCTCAGCAATAGCCTCTATGAGAAAGGAGTCCAAGACCTTCTCAACGTCACCCGACATACAGACGTGCAGAAGAAACCGGCCTATGACTTCGAATACATCGCTCAACAGTATCCAACACCTTTCCAGGTCCCGGATCTAGCCAGTCAAGTACAAAGCTTCCTTGACATGCCACCTCCACTAGAAACGCCGCGCGAGACGCTATGGATTTTCAACTTTGGCACTTGGGAGATCTGGAATATGGCAGCAATGCCAAGACAGGAATCCGAGGCATGGATCACCGACATGGTCAAAATCATCCTTGACCAGGCCGAGCTGCTCTACCAGAAATCGTTGGACCCGACCTCTATCGCTTACTCTGACTTTTGGACGAACGCGACCGAGACACAGATCAATGACCTGACCGCACCGGGTGCTGTGGATAGAGTCGACAAGCGCAAGTTTGAGAGTTTCCGGATTCTGGCGCCCATGATATTCGACATCTCCCTCACACCTGGATGGCGAGGTCGATCAAAGCCGCCACTGCCCAACAACGTAGCTGAGCAGACGCGAAACGCTGCGGAACTGACAAAACACTGGAATCAGGAGGTTGATTTTGCTATCGCCGAATGGAAAGAGAGGACAACGAAGAAACCTCAGAAGCTTAACGCTGGAAATATCGCAGCATTGAACAAGAACAAGAACAAGAACAAGAGAGATGGCAATACCGAGATGGCCGAGCCCAGCCATACAGCCGACCAAGCAGAGCAAACGACAAACGGGGACGAACGCGTGATTGAGGCCCCGTATCCGATGCGCAATGGCTTAGCCGTCGATATCGGCAAGGAGTTAACAAACGCAATGACCGACAGCGCAATGCGGCAAGCAGCAGTCTCGGATTCGAGAGGGCGTGGATCGTTGGATGACAACTCTTCGATGCGGTTCTCCGATATCTGGACGCCATGCATCAAAGCTGAGACAACGGATCTAGCTGTTGAAAAGGGCCAGATAACGTCAGAATGCAAAGCGGCCAACGACCACCTCTTCTACGACTCCTTCACTGTCAGTCAAGGAGCGATGAAGGGCGTGGTGAAGGCCATAGCGGAAGAGATCAGGGAGGATCTGTTTGACGCAAAGGGGGGGAAAGGTTGGCTATACGGGGGTTGGTGATTTGAGAGGAGCTTGTCTCATCAGACTGATTTGCATCTTGCATTAGGCATCGGTATTGGTTGATACCCAAAAGGATAGACGGAAGAGCAAGAGGTTGTTGTTGTGTGTACGACTAAAGACAGGCTGAGCGGTTGGCGTTTAGGAGTAGAGGTCTCTTGAGCTGGGAGATGCTTTGAATTGCACAAACACGCTATGATGTAGAATGATACTACACCTAATACAAAATTAAATTGGTAGTCATCCCTGAATGCTAGATGAAGCCGATGCAGGTTGGACGTCCCGGGCCGAGCCCTGGGCGATCCCGATTTGATGGATCTACCGGTGGCTTAGGCCGGGAACTAAGCGACTGAAACGTAAAGATGCTAAAATCTAGGCTAAGAGTAAGAGTAGGAGAAAGAGCAAGAGAAAGATGACCGGCGGCAGAAGTATGACTGCGATCGATCTCACACACAAACGATCCGCGCATGTACTTTTGATCAAGCATGACAGGAAGACCCCTTGCTCGCTTGGAATATGCATAACTATTCTATTCTTAAAGCACAGCCCATGCAGCCGTGGCCAATCCTGGCTGTCGAGGGTCATTTTCTGGGTATAGCGCCCACGCGGCTAAGCTCCACCCCCGCAAGCCTCAGCGATCGGCGCCGTTTAGCATCACGCTGCGACGTCACAAGACAAGGGCTCCTGGGCTCATGCACCAGAGGAATTAAGCATCAAACATGTCTCGTCTCTCCTTGTATTGATCGACGTTTCCATGAGGTCACGGACACTAGGCGGAGCTGAGCCAAGACGTAGCAGTTGCCCATCTCTCACAACACGCGCGCGCCTTCTTTAACTCGCTGCTCCGCCCCTGGTGACTGAGACCTACTACCGAATTTCCATCATATATACCCTCCCCCGAAACCTGACCTAGACACCCACGCGACCCTGCAACTCCTGATACAGCCTCATCGTTCAAGTCCTAGCACGCGACCCGATTGCTCGCCTCCAGGCATCATCCATACCAGAAACCCGATACCACATAACTTGAGCCTCCCGCTGCCTCCTTTCAAAATGGCCGACGAACTAGACTTTGACCCTTGCGCCTTCGCAGCCGACATGCAATTGCGCACGCGAAAAGCCCGTAACTTTGACAAGGTCGAGCACGACCTCCCCGACCCAAAATCTGTCGCCCTTCAGAAATCACAGGCCGCCGCCCTCTCAGCCCCGGTGAATGTCTCGTCATGGATCTCGCGCATCGCAGGCTGGAACCCCTTTGGAAAGGCTGTGGACGGGGGCGATATTGTGTGGTTGATGGACAACACGGCCTACCGCAACCCCGAGACCGATCAGTGGGAGGCCGAGTTTGTCGCTGCCGTGTTTGAGAACGAGCCCAAGTGTCGTGTGGCGGATATTGTGTCTAGCATCGCTAAGACGCTGGGTCTGGCGGAGGATGCGGCGGAACGAGATGTGATCGAAGAGAGACTCATTCCCTTCCTCTGGGATATTCAAGCCGTGAGAGTTTTCTGGATCGAGCATAGGAAGAAAGAAATCAAGCTGGGGCCCACGAGTATCAACGGCATCACCACGAGCATCGAGTCCGTCCATCACTACCATAAGGGGTCTGTGGTTGATGCGACAGCGCTAGTTCCTCAAGGGGTCAAGGGAATTCTGGATATGCAGACATACTATGCTGGACCTGAAGGTTGGGCTATCGTATCAGGTATGTTCTGACTCGATCGTGTTTGTTAGACGTGAGTGACTGACAATTCTAGATGTCGACGACACTATCAAAGTCACCCTGACCAGCGACCCTCTCGGCATCCTCAAGTCTACCTTTGTGGACGAACCAACTCCTGTTCCTGGCATGCCTGAGCTTTTCTCAGAGCTGCAGACTATTCTGCCCCGCGACACCCCCTGGTTTTATCTGTCAGCATCTCCGTACAACTTGTACCCTCTACTGCGAGACTTCCGCGACCGCTACTTTCCACAAGGCACACTTATCCTGCGTGATTCAAGCTGGAGAACCGTGGCAGGCTTGTTGTCGGCGCTGACAATGGGAACGGAGGAGTACAAGGCGGACCGCATGAAGAAGATCCATTCATGGCTGCCAAAGCGAAAGCTCATCCTCATCGGCGACTCGACACAATCCGATCCTGAGGCCTACGGCGAGATGTAAGTAGCCCCGGCTCTGAATCAATGTTCCTTGACTAACCGCCTCAGCTACCGAACATTCCCAGGCTGGGTCAAGATGATCCTCATCCGCAAGGCCACCGACGTTGCCGCCATCGGTATCGAGGAGAAGAACCAGCTTGAGCGCTTCGAAAAGGCCTTCAAGAAGATACCAGTCGAAGACTGGCATGTGTTTGAGGACCCGAGCGAGTGTAGGAATATTGTGCGGGATGTTATGCATAGGAAGTAGTAGATAGGTTCTGTACTATGATCATGTGTTAACGCTCTTTGCTTCAAGCATACGAGGTTTTTTTTGTGGTACGGATCAAGGATAGACGGTGCTTCTGGTCTTCTGTATAGGTATTACTATGGTTACGAATGATGATTCGGATATGGGTTTGGATCAGAGGTTATGCTGCGACTTCAAAGACTGCTGTCTTATATCAGGTTCACTCTAGGTAGCTTGTCCCTTTAACTCGTTGGTCTTTTCTTCTTGATAGCACAAGTAACAGCTGGGCTTTCTAATAGATTAATCAAGTTCACTTACTCGCATACAGTCGTAGGCCATCGCGGGGCAGAGTAGAAAATAAGGGGAAATTTTGTTGACTTTTGGCAGGATTTGTGAAGCGCGTGGTCATCTGGAACAGTTGTCTGAAATACCGTCCAGAAGTTTGGGATTAGTGGTTTATTCGCAACTAGAGCACATCACCAAGAGTGAATATCTAAAGTGAGAATCGGTTTATTAACTGCCAAGCTTCGACAACATAAAGACGCTCCTGTTGGCTAAGCCCCATTAGGTCTTCGGATCCTCTCACCCGTATTCCTCCTGACATGAGACCGCCAAATGTACCGACTCCTCCTGTGAATTCTAAGCTCATACTCTTCAAAAGTGAAGGAGACCCGGGAAGAATGCTTCTGGACTACGTCTTGACTGGCATCCTCCAACTGGGTTGGCAGTAGTACGCGGCCGCTCAAGTTGGAAATTGACAGCACTCGATCCAGCGAACTGCATAGCAGGCGTAGCCCAGGGGCCACCGAAGGTAAGAACCTAGCTTCAGCGAACATAGGGTCGTATAGGTGGACAGTTATGTTGAGAGGGTTCTTGCAAGTCTCGTTCAAGCCTTTTCCGAGCACCTCGAGGGCTGAGAGCGTGTCATAAAACGAGGTATGGATGAAGAACTTGCAGGCAGCAAACATTCTGATTTTGGGCCCGCAGGACTTGGAGAGAGAGATGTAATCCTCAACATTTTCGAACAGCAGGTGGGTTGAACGGTAAAGAATGTGCACTGCCTCTGCATATCTAGATTAATGGTTAGCATGGTTCCAACACCGATATGGCGTGATGCTCGGGCATGTACTTACACTCGCTGGCATGAACGCAAGAACTTTGCACCTTGAATCTGGGTAAAGCCGGACTTGGGAGGGCCAGATGCTTGAGACGACTCTGGCGTGACGATGTGATGATGGACGCCTTGATACAGGTAATGCTGGTGTATCATGACCTCGGAGGAGCCAAAGAGCTCGCGATAGATGAATTGTCGAACCTCGGGGGGCAGCTTTTTGAAGAAGGGCGATTCGTCCTGGAGATTGAAGGGCATCTGCACCGGGACCGGGAATACCTGTTACTCGTCAGCTTTTCGAGCAGATTGTAGAGAAGCCGTAGCTACTGACCGAGGTGGTAGACTGGTCCATTGCGAAATGTCGCCTCGCCGGCCAAGGACGAGAAGTTGAGAAGGAGAAATGTTGTTTGGCAAAAGATGGAGGATGCGGATGGAGAGAGGAAGATGAAGAAGTGAAAATTTTTCCAAAATCCAAAAGGGCCAAGGTGTCTAGGTACCTAGGTAGGTCGGAAGGCAGCTGGCAGAGGCTGGCTGGCACTGCTCGGCACTTGTTGATATCAAGCCCGTGTAGGATTAACCGCCGGTGCCGACCTCGCATTGCCATATTAATCATTCTCTCTCTCCTAAATCACTTCCTTACAAGACTGCCTCGCAGTTACATACTTGGCCGTCCTCCAGCTTCTTGAGGCACTGGAGTCGAGGCCCCCAAAGCAGACTCGATCTCCTACTTCGACACCCTTTACCCTCTCTTGAGCTTCCGCGAATCCCCAAAAATGGGAAACAGATTCGAGACGGGCAACGCCCAGAATGGGTCGCTGTTCTTTAACAAGCTGCCCCCAGAGATCCGACGCCAGATATTCATTGAGCTCCTGGGCTCGTCTCGAGTTCATGTCAAGTTTCGCCGAAGCAGCACCAAGTTCAAACGAAAAGGCCATCCGAAATCACCCTTTCCTGGTCTGTGTCACTGTGTCTGCAGAAAAGACCCCAAAAGTCTGCCACATACGCACCAAGAAGCAACTCACAAGTGGTGCTACCTGGCCACCAATATTCTCTTCACTTGCAAATGGGCGTGAGTATACCTAGTGTCGAATCAACGAGCCTCAACTAACTCGCTCGCCATAGCTACGAGAGCGGCATTGGAGTGCTGTACGGCACCAACACGTTTCTATTTAATGACCTAGACGACCTTCTCATCTTCAAGGTATGGGTCGATGACAATTTCCAACTTGTTCGGTTCATCGATTTCCACGTGCACCACGCCGACATAGATTATTCTGACGAGTGGCCCGCGTTAACGAACGCATTGGTGGGCTATTGCCTACAAGGCCTAATTCGAATCCGGTCTACAATGAGCTCTGATATCTTGTCTAAGCTCATGCCGCAAACTCGTCATAAGCGACGCTTGTTGAACAGTATACGAGGGATGAACCGAGAGTTTAGATGGGAGGACCAACCTCGCAGAATTGAGCTTTTCTTGCCGCTCTTGATGGAGCAAACAGTGAAAACCGATATGGCTTCCAACGAGGAGTCTTGGCAGAATGTCGTTTGCATGTTTGAAAGCAACGAGGCATCTTGTGAGAACGAGGAAGGCCCAGAGTCGGACGACGAGAACTATCTTGTCGTTGTCTTCCCTGACGATGGTGATATTTAAGGTCTGATAGACTGTATGGTGTAAGGGCAGGATCTTTATGTAATGTGCAGATGGTTCTCTTTCTGGCGCAGGGGGACTATAAACTACCTAAGGCAAGGTTATGTTTGTTTTATTCCATTCTTAAGTAATAAATAGATTTCTTGGTCAGCGTATAACTGTTCACTCCAAGCTCGTGGTTGCCTGGTTACCTAGGTAGCCGGCAGTGCTGAGCTGGCAGTGTTTTGCCAGTCGCAGACCTACCTACTTTTATGACTGTCCCCTCTTTGTTTGCTTCTGCTTCTATTTTCTTTCCCTCACATTCCAACCTTCATCTGTCATCTTTCCCAAACAACATCCTCCTCCACCAACAAGTCAAGCCCCCTACCGTCTCTCTTGGGTACCTAATCAATCTATACTGCAAGCCCCATGGACATCGTGCAAAATGGATGAAATAGCCCTATTCATCTGCCTCTGTGCAAATCAAAGGCCGACTCCTGACCATCCACCTCAGAACGGGTCCCCATTCTTCACCAGGCTCAACCACGACGTCAGGCAGCTGATCTATCGCGAACTGTTCGGCTCCTCTCGAATTCACATCCATTTTGGGAGTACCACTGCAACTTCTAAACCAGGAAGCCGTTACTGGTCGCACAACACCTGTCTCGATGCCAACCCCTTACCTCACATAGGGCTTCGGTCCATGTTTCCTAAAAGCCAAACCGTGGATTGTGGCATTCTATTTACCTGCAAGCAGGCGTAAGTATCTGCCAAAATTAGTAACCTGTCTCGGGTTGGATACCAAGAGTGCGCTAACATCCGCGGGTATATCTAGCCACGGGGAAGGTATTTATCTGCTCTACAGCTCGAATACATTCATATTCAACGCCCCGATCGACTATCTCCGTTTCTTCCAACGGTTCCAAGCTAGAGCTCTCCGCATTCAATCTTACGAGTTCCTATGCTCTTTTAATACAGAAAGAACAAGTATAGTCCCCTCCCTTGATCCACTGACCTGGGCCCTGGAGAGGCTTGAAAACCCGAGGATTGAGGTGTCACTTCGGCTGGAATCTTCCATGTTCAACCAAAGAACAGCTGAATCATCCTTGAAGGGAATTACCGGGGCACTAAAGCGGTTCATGTCGTTGCGGCTCAACGTGAAAACCGTCTACTTGCCATCAACCCTGCAGGAAGTGACCCGAGGACTGGTACAGAAATATGGTTCGGAAACGTCGTTTGTATTTGTGATTGAGAAGGATGAGAAGCGCTTTTGCCTTGAGCGAGACTAACCCACTTGTACTCATGGCATTACTCTGTGCTTTTTTTCATTATTCCGTTGATGCCTCGTGGAAACTTCAGGGAGCATCAAGATCGCGCAATCCATCAGGCCCTTCCTGAAGATACTCTTTCCCGCCCTTCAGCCTATCGGTAACACCGTGGATGGCATTCTGCAACCAGTACTGCGTGCCATTTGGAGTTGCAAGGGACTTTGCCACGACACCGTCTCCGACCAAGTATTTCTCATCCACCGTCCCCAAGTACAGATCAAAGATGGGGGTGTAATCAGCCGAACGCCAAGCAATGGACGCTCCACAGTCGCCGCAAAAGCCGCGAAATCGTTTAGGGGAAGACGTGTATTCTTTGAAAGTTGGGAAAGTGTTTAGGGCTGGTTTGAGCTGCTTGGGGGAGATGACGAGGAATTGTGCGATGAGGGAGGATGTCCACTTGCGGCACATGGTACCTTTTCGTTTGTCAGCTATGTCCGGGAGCCAAGGATGATATGTGCATACACTGGCAGGCTGATGACTATTTTTGTACAAGTTAGCAAGATCAATATGAGATGCCTCATGTGTAACTGACTGTTGGTGGCCATGGAAATTCGTCGTTGAAGTGGATCGTATAGCGGATAGCACCACACAGACATCCGCCTGTAATGGTAGAGGGAGCGGTGTGATTGTCGCCCGTCATCTTTGTTTCTAAGATATGAAACGAAGAAAGCAGACAGGACGTTGGCTTGATGATGTTGTCCGTCTGACAAACCAATCATGGACAAGACATGTTACACCCGGCGTTGGCTGGCGCTTATTACCGTATTAGCCTGAGCTTAATTGAGTTTCAACTCACCTCCATACCATGGGTATAAGCCAACGTTGAAATTATGGTCTAAGAAAGATATACCTAAATCGCCTTTTTGGTTGAGCTAGGATAAAATTACAATACCATGACTCGGCACTTTTACTGCAAACTGCAAATGAACCAAAAGCTCAAGTTGCGGATCCTAGTTAGTCGCGACAACGATGACAGCCTTGCCGGACTAGAGGACATCAGGGACGGCCTTGTGAGTTTGGCCAGTAAAGAACAAATCACCGGTGAGATAGGTCTGGTCCAACCGCTGGTTGAGCGCTCCAAGGCCTTCCAACACCCGGAATCAAGCAAAGGTTCGAGTTGGTTGGCAGAGAAGAAGAGGAAGAATACGAGGATGTCTTCACCTCTGGTGAGGATTCGGATGAGAATCCAGAGCATGTGTTTTAAATATCTTCAAGTGACAGCGAAGCAACGGAACTCGGTAACGAGTATTGATGGCTCTTTCCTGGGTTAGGCCACGGAAGTTGTACTATATATAGGTAAACAACTATAATCCTTTGCTTACCCCAGGCAAGGTAATGAACCAACGCAACTTTGTTATACACCACTATAACTGTATTATGGTTCGCCACAAAGGTCATCATAAATCATTGGTAAGATGGGTTAACAAAGTACAAGATTGTGACATGGGTACTCTACAAGTCAAGCTCAGGCAGGCCAGTGATGATAACCGCTGTTTTTCAAGCGAATATTATGCTGACCCCAGATATGGCAAGTTTTTCGGCAGTTTTATCGCCTTCCAGCTGTCATTATATTTCGTCTCAGCTACTCTACTTGGAGGCCCAAGATGAGTGTCATGTTTACGCTTTTAGCCCGCCAGTTAGTCAAGTCATAGCAGTAAATCGGCCACCCCAGAGCATGCTGCTCAGAAAGAGTGTCACAAGGAGGCGAGGGAGGATTGACGACAGAAAAAGGTCGAGGAATGCGTTGTGATATGTTGTTCAAAATGGTTGAGCAAAATGATTTTGATCAAGTCAAGGGTCCTATCACAGAGCACGAAATACGTCACAGTCCAACCGCGACTACAGGGGGTCAATTTCCCCAGACAAGGTTAAAGGGGGTTTTTGATTGGTTGGAGAGAGCTCAGTCTTATCTTATCAGTCTTGGAGGGGAGCACACAAAAATTGTGAATATTATTTCGAGCATGTGCATAACATCACTCCGAGAGGGTTGGTTATATGAATTGATATGATGAAATTGGAAGGAAAGGATGATAGACTGAAGCTGGATGTGATTATGCTCATGTCTTGACTTGTCGTCTTTAATACGGCATCACTCTCCTATAAGACAAAAAGATGAAAAGTAGAGATTTGGCCTCAGCTTTGACAAAATCGCAGAGGAGCTCCTCCCTCGAGTTTCACGTGCAATCCACACTACCCCAAGAGGTGGAAAAAATGGCACAGAAATAAGGCTAATGCTAGATGCCCAATGACGACGGCTGGAGTGACACGATGGCGCAAAGACGCACAGGCCCAGGGACTCCATCCTTGGGAGTTTCCGATGCCGGCTCCCGGTGTAAGCCGTCTAATGAGAGAGGGGATCTAGAAATGGAAGGTTGTAATTGTGTATTAGAAATACAGTATATAATGCATCTCTTCGGTGTGAACGTCGTACTAGGCAGGTATGTATCACGTAGCACTCGTATACAACGTCCGAAAATCGGAATAATGATGATGATGGTAATGATGCCTCGAATCTTTTGCTCCGGCTTCACTTTCCAATTCCATCTGCATGTTGCAGCAGGGAATAGCTGAGATGAGGTTGGGTCGCCTAGTCGCGTAGGTAGTTGGTGGGAACGGTACGTATCGCTCCATCTATAACCAAATGTAATCTCCATCTGTCATAGCCAGTTCTCGGCACATGATTGGTCCAAAGACTGCTAGATCCAAAGATATGATATCGAGTTTCTGCTACAAGACATCAACAGTTTCTATTATGAAGATCGAGGAGCTTTTTTTGGGTATGGGCGGGGGTAATGTGATGCCACGTCTTACGATCTGGACGTTATTTTTAATAATCAATTCACGATCAGCGCGCACGGCAGTTACAGCTAGAGTGCGTCCACCTCGACGTCTATATGTCAGCAGCTGAGCCAATTAGCAGTCACTATTGACTGAGTAATGAATTCCCTCGCAGTTCGGCATGTTTATCCTCCCCGTGCGCCCTCCATCTCGAAGCTGGCCTCGCTCCCGCGCTTGTATGTCGGCGTTAGCCTGTCTCGACCATGTGCCTCCGCTCCTCTCCGCTCCGCTTATAGCGGCAGCTACTGTAGCAGTAGCAGTCGACGTTGAACAGGGGGGCAAGCTGCTTCAATTACGTAGTGTAGGCAGGTCTTTTTGTTTGGTGAGGACGTGGTTGACTTGGGTTGTGCTCTGCATCTTCGGATGACACGGATAACAAGACCGATAGAGTAAATAGATCGCCATGATATTCACATATTATATTATATTGCAGCAGATGGCAAAAGATATTTGCCTTAAACTCGTCACTCAAAACGATCATCACTGCCCGCCTCTAGTCTACCCACACCCGGTCCAACCAACCAGAGAATCTCATGTCTCCCCCAGACGCCCCCCGGATGAGACGTGGCCGAAAAGGGCAATGTTTCTTCTCCCCACGCACCAAGCGAATCTCTCTTGTCTTGTCTCTGGCATCCCGAAGGAACGGCGAAGGGGGTCCTGGGGGTGTGGATGGGAGTCGACTTCGGTACTGTACGGTGCTGTAAATGGATGCATCGGTGAATAGCATCATTTGTCTACTCCAGCCTTGGGCTCGGTTGGGGAAGCCGATTAGTAACGGTCTGGAGACACTGAATTCTTGGCCGAATTACTTGGTTAGGTATGTTGATATTGGTGCGGTTGCTGAACATCAGAGGCGACAACCACGCCATTCCGCCCATCTCCGGTGTATACGTAGATGTGTAGACGTAGAGTAGGTAGGTACGGTATATCCGCCGACGGCATCAGGCACCGACTCGAATCGACTTGACTCAAGAAGGCTGAAGGAGGGTGGACGATCCCGACCTCCAGGCTATGGAAGCCGAAACTGCTGCTGCTCTTCTCACAAGCACATGCATAATACGACCCTGGTAAAACTCTCTGGCCCTGGGACTGTCTGTGCTGTGCCTCTCTCTCCTTGTCGGACAGAATTGCTTCTGACTTCAATGAGGCTGCAGGGTGTGCATAACGTGTTTAATAGTGCTGTGGGCGTGGCCTGTTTTGTCGAGTTTTTTTATTTTTTTATTCCCTCGGTGGATTCCTCCAACTTTAGCTCACACCCAGTTCGCACCATCCGAGCTAAACTACCTACCTAGGTAGCTAGGTAGAGGGGCCTTCCTTGTAGCGTAGCGCATGGAACTGGGCAGCCCAAAAAATTCCTCAAATACATAAGGCAATCGCGCCCTCTCCCGCGTCTCATCCCCAACCTCTACTTCTCTTTTACCTCTTCTCTACAACTCAATCGATTCAGCCTCCTCAAGCAACTTGATCTCCCCAACATCAATCACCACTACAACAACCACAAACCGTCACCATGTTCTCTGTTACTCGAGCTCTCCGACAGGCTGCTGTCCACGCTGAGCGAACTCCCCTCATCAAGTTCCTCGGTCCTCGATCCATTCCTTGTAAGTAACACCTACGCCCGCGTATCAAGCCGGGCTAACGCCGTCCCTTCAGCCAACGTCGACCACTCTCCCAAGCCTCACCCTGCCTCCGGAGCCATGAAGCTCCCCGAGTCCTGGTCCGGTTACGGAAATGGCGATGCCGTCGCTACCCACCAGTCCTTCAGCTCCTACCGCGACCACGCCCAGCAGCACGGCCCTCTCCAGAAGTCTGTCGGCGGAAGTGCCGGTGCCGCCCTCGGCTCCATCCACGCTCCTCAGGGTGTTGCCTTCGACGTCTCCGAGCTCCCCGCTCGCTTCCACCGCGCTCCCCTCAACGCTGCCGAGATCGAGGCTGTCGAGTCCGGCGGTGCTGCTCTCTTCGGTTAAGCCTGTCTCCCGCCAACAGCGAGGAGTTACGGGCGGAGAGGTGGACTGAAACGGACGGGACGAATAAATATCTACGATGACGAGCAGTTTATGACGAGAGCTAGGCACAGCATTGCCTAGAATACATATCCTACCCGACATGGTGTACGAGGACGCCGAGTGGCCATGTACCGTGACATATTATCACGGTGCATTTCTGGGATGGATACGCCAATCCACCTCATCGAGAAACGCTGCAAACTAGAACAGAGTTTCCAGTTGCAGCTGTATCTCTTCGCCTCGAGAAACCACTTAGGGCACTACAGTATCATGCCGCCAGGGGTGTCATATGACACGGGGATGAGCTAAAAACATGCACCACGAGGAGAAATAAAGCAAAACACGGTCGGGTTGACAGAGAATACCCCCCCGACTGCGGAGAACGTTGCGACCTCCGTGCTTTGACTGGCGTGCGCGCCATTTCTTTCTATGTAGTTGGATAACCTACCTGCGATGCTTTAACAGCGAGCAAGGAGCACTACGGCGTTGAACAAGGGCGTTTCCTTTTTTTTGGTAGAAACATTCAATACCAGAAAAAAAATCATTATACTATTACATTTAAACTACACTCGCCCTCATATGTGACACGTCTCTTGATATCTCCCCATAGAGGCAGTGTCATGACATGCAGTCGACATGACATGCGACTCTTTACTTGGCGCACCGGAATCACCTCTTTTTCGCAGTCTGATCCCCTTGCTTCTCGACCATTTCCCGAATGCCATATTCCCAGGGGTCCCCGTTACCAGTCGGGCTCGTACCGGGGCCCGGCCTACCCCTACCGGGTTCGCATTGACTATTGTGCGCCTCCAACACCCGGCTGCTTGCGCTGCTAAGGCAAGGCTAGACTAGCCGTTGGAATGGTGAGGCTCTTTGTCTCTTTCTGGGGAAAGACATGCACGATTTACAATCCCGGTCCGGCACCGGGACCGGAAGATGGGAGCTGGCGGAGGCGGAGGCAGAACAACTCGGCTTTAGAGTTGAGAATGGTATTGTAAGAGGTGCATACAGATTAGTCGATTGTTATTTAGTTGGTAATAATTCTCTGTCTCAGACGCATCCACCGACTCTTCCCGACGTAATATAATCATGAGCCCGATGCTCCGGGTATTCCCGGGAGGCGTATTATAGACTGTTCCAGGGCTACGGTGAGTTATCCCAGCGGGTGACATGACATGACTACTATTTCACCTGGCGGTCAAGGTGAGGACGGGAAGCATTGGTCTTTATAGAGCATCCAAGCGTGACTTTACAGGCGCTGCAACTGGTGTTCATGTGGCCGTGCTCATGGGAGGTGTCATGATGGTCGTCGGAGCAAGGGAAGGGCTTGTTACCGGACGACTGGAGAGCTCATCATATGGCTATGTCATTGATTGTTTCATATTTACACAAGATATATCAGATGGCCACTGCATCCTCTTCCCATCTACCGAGCCACAAGGTCCCTTTTTTGCGCTCAGATACTCCTCATGTCATGTCATGTCATGTCATTAGGCTGAATAGATGGAAAGCATGTGAATGTTGCGGAAGTTGACCGATATCCTTCTCGTGAGTCGGTCTAGTGGAAGACGGCTCTGTAGGGATATTGTTCAGTCACGACAATACTGATATCCAAAGTATCCCCTCAAAGGGTGACCGTCGAGGGCCCTGTTATATGAGCAGATCAACTTTTGTGGGAGACACCATGTGAGATGACGAGTTGATTATTTCCTGTCATGTCCAGCCTCAGGACTCGGAAGATGTACACTCTAGGCCTCTGTAATATCGTGACTAAAGTCATCCAAGATTGTTGACATGGACCAAGATACCTTACCTAGGAATCATTATAGAGTAATTCAATCACGAGCAAACACAATTCTGCTAGTCATATCGCACTTCAAGTCATTGCTGTATCTTCTAGCTCCAGGAATATGTGCAACCCTTTTCATTTTCCCAAACTTTTAATCAAACCCTTTTCTTTTCTTTCATTGCATCCACATCTACATAAGACATGCCACCTGGCGGCTGCTGCACAGATCTGATGTAGCAACCTTGATACGCGTAGACGGTCCAACCCAGGCAAACGCCTCGACGAGCCACTCGTACCACACCCGCGTGTCGTCTGTCTGTCGCCACATGCTGACCTCGAGCTCTGTGTCCGCCGGGAAGTAAAGGGGTTTCTAACAAGTTGTCAGTACAAGTCAAAAAGATTTCATAAGAGAGTTGACTCACCTTGAGAGGGAAGAAGATGGGGAACCATGAGATCATGTCCTTGCTCTTACGGTCGATACGCTCAGGGTGTGTGCTGATCTCAATCTTCTCGCCCTTGTTCTCTGGGATCTGCGACTCATACAGAGTCGATTCAAAGTAGCCCGCCAGTCCATGCGTAACGCCCCGTGTCCGGCAGACGAATGTGAGGTGGCAGTATCGCGAGTTGTGGTCGTTGGCACCAGCAGCACCAGCCATACTGCCGCCGCCGCCACCGACAACACCACCGGAACGCTTCGCCTCAAGAGCTGCGAGTGTCGACTCGGGGATGGGATGCGAGAACTCCCAGGCTTCCTGGAATCGAGGCTTGTTGGGCGCGCGCTCAGCTACAAAGTCGAGAGCAAAGAGACGGACGACCCAAGGCGTCTCAAAGGCGTTCGGGTCTCCGGGCACCCGTGAGAGAATGTCGGCATGGATCTTGGGCGTTGAGATTGGGCTCATGTGGGCAGTGTAAGAGCTGGGAATGGAGATACCATGGGGTGTCGACATGACGTGCTGGATGCCGTCAAGACACTCGGGCGACAGTTCATTGTCACCAAAAGAGCCTAGCAGCTCTGAGATCAGAATATCAACTTTGCCGTAGACAGGACCGTTCTCATCCTCAGAAACGACAGGACCCTTCCATGCACGCATATCAGTCTTGACCACCTTGACCTTGCCGCCCCAAACGAGGTCGTTTTGGCGCAGAAGATAGACATATGCGTTGGGGTTCTTCTCAACTGCCCACATATCGATAGGCACACCAGCATCTTCGGATGCCTTGAGGGCCCGGGTAACAAGGGGACCACGTCCAGAACCTGCAACTGCGACAACAACCTTGCCCTCCTTGGACGTAGGTTTCTTGAGCTCCTTCCATTCCGTGAGAGCCTCAAACACGGCAATCTCATACTGGCTATACTTGACAGGGTCTCCCTCAAAGACCTCATACGTGGCCGACTCAAGGTTGTCCGACAGAGGCTGAAGGGGCGACTGCAACCAGTCCTGGAAGCTTGTCAGGGTAGGGCTCTCAAGGTAGGTGAATGGAGGCTGTTGGTCCTCAAGCCATCGGAGGTAAGATATGTAGTCATTGGTCTTTATTTGGAAAGCCTGTGTCTTTGATGACTGAGTCTGCGACTCGGCTTCAGCAAGACTGGGAAACTCGTCTTGAGAGGGAGGCAGAATCTGGGAGCCGCCCTTGAGTTGCGAGACATCCGGGCCAGCATCACAAAGAAGAATCCAGGGGAAGTTCTTGAGACGCATGTAAGAGAATATGAGGTTCTGGTGATGCTTGGACAGCGAAGGGAAGCCAGCCTTGTTGGCCTGGAAAGTGGCCGGGCTCAGAGTGAGGTAGTGAAGAGGTTCGGCGAACCAACGATCCTGGAGATCCTTCTCAGGCATGACGCGCGGTATTTGCAGCGCTGAGTGGCATGTTAGCGCCTTTTACATATGAAACCAAACCAGCCAGACTTGCACCTACCAACAAAAAGTCTCGTGTTGTAGTTGCATACGGTACGGACGTGATGCCATGAATCCCAGGCAGCCAGGAGGTCAATCTCCTTTGCTTCGATCTTGGTGGGAGTCTTCACATCGAGGGAAGAAATATTGGCACCCTCAGACTCCAAACCAGGCTCACGGTACATGGGCATGTGGATCAGGAAGGTGAGGCGACTGCCGATGGTGAGAGCCTCCTCAACGGCCCGCGAGTACTGGGCAAGACTCTGGTTTCCGCCATCGACGGAAGCATCCTGTCGAGGCCCAGGGATGATGATGCTGCGCACGCCACAGAAGTTGGCATAGTTAACCTCTACATTGAGCACCTGTCGAGAGATGCTTGAGATGATAGGGTTGGACGAGCCAAGATCAATCCAGGGGCTGATGACTGCGGTATAAGTGTTGACAGCCGCGCAGGGGAACACACTCGTGTCCTTTGGAGTCAGAGAAGGAAGAATAGGCTCCGCCCGCGAACCAGTTGCCGTAGTAGTGGGAGTCTCGCCGTTGCCGGACAGAGCAGAGAGATGCTCAGATACCAAGGCAAAGACGCGGTCACGGAAGTGGGTGTTTGTGATGGGAGTCGTCGCAAAGGCCAGCTATCCACTGAGTCAATTGGTGGCCCCTTGGAACGTCAAGACCACACTGTATGGGTATGGTGTTTTCCCAGCGGCGACGAAGGGTTCTTGGTTTACTTGGATAGTTTGCGACTTACACCATGGTTGAGAAGATGGCCGTACTGTAAGTCGGTGAGAGGCTCATCGCGCGTCGAGTCGTGATAACCAATATGGAAACTAGGGCGCTGAAGGCCAAAGCTGTCAGACATGTCGAAGGCTGCGCCGTCAGAAGCCATGGCTGTAGCTGTAGAATAGCCTCAGGAATGGTGTTGGTGGTTGTAGGTAGTGAGAGAAACAATACCTAGACAGACTAGATAGATAGAGCTGAGATTTCTGGTGGTGGAGTAAAATCACCCCGCCAAAGAAAGTGGGATGGACGGGCACGATATTTGTTCGAGAGGAAATAAAAGAAATAAAAGAAATACAAGGAGAAATAAGGAGAGCCTTTAGGTGATGTCTGACGGGCCTAAACAGGTTTTGCCGTCTTCATCCAAGAAAGCTTCTTAGGTTCCCTTTGGTAAAGTTTGATTGAAGCTGTTGAATTTCGCCATGAGGACCCTGAATGTGGGCACAGTGCGTAGGTACCTATTCAACTGTACCTAGGTAGGTAGGTAGGTAGGTAGGCACGACAAGGATCCTTATCGATAAGCGTCCTACCATGATCCCGCCAAAATTTTCTGGCAGAAAACAACCGCCAAAAACACCACGGCCTCTCCCTCAGCCTCGCCACCTCTTTTTCTTCTCTCCCCGTCATCACCGACAATAATGTCCGACGTCAAGGGAGGAAAGCGTTCAAGCGCCGACGCCGACGAGTCTACGCGCAAAAAGGCAAAGAAGGACGGCGCCAACGACGAACCCTACAACCCCTACCTCGCTCACATGTACGAGAACGGCAACGGCAGCAACGGCCACAGCGAGGAGCCTTCGCTCGACTCTCCGCTCGCCGGCATGAAGCGACAGAAGACTACCGCTCAGCAGGCTGCCAAGGCTGAGGACTCGGAGTCGAATCCCTTCACAGGTCGACCCCATTCGCAAAAGTACTTCCAGATTCTCGAGGGCCGTCGCGACCTGCCTGTCCACAAGCAACGCCAGGAGTTCCTCGACAAGTACCACTCCACCCAGATCCTCGTCTTTGTCGGTGAGACTGGTTCCGGAAAGACCACCCAGATCCCTCAATATGTTGTTTACGACGAGTTGCCTCACCTCACCGGCAAGCTCATCGCTTGTACCCAGCCGCGTCGAGTCGCCGCCATGTCGGTCGCGCAGCGTGTCGCAGACGAGATGGACGTCAACCTGGGCGAGGAAGTCGGTTACAGCATTCGTTTCGAGGACATGACGGGCCCCAAAACTATGCTCAAGTACATGACCGACGGTATGCTTCTACGTGAGGCTATGCACGATCACGAAATGTCCCGATACAGCTGTATCATTCTCGACGAGGCCCACGAGCGTACCCTTGCGACCGATATCCTCATGGCTCTGCTCAAGCAAATCTCCATGCGCCGTCCCGACCTCAAGATCATCATTATGTCGGCTACTCTTGATGCCCAAAAGTTTCAAAAGTACTTCAACGATGCGCCTCTGCTCGCCGTCCCTGGTCGAACCCACCCTGTCGAGATCTTCTACACTCCCGAGCCCGAGCGCGACTATGTCGAGGCCGCCATCCGAACTGTTCTTCAAATCCATGCCTCGGAGCCTGAGGGCGATGTTCTACTCTTCCTCACTGGTGAGGACGAAATTGAGGACGCTTGCCGCAAGATCAGCCTCGAAGCCGACGAGCTGACGCGCGAAGTCGACGCTGGCCCCCTCGCTGTGTATCCCCTCTACGGTACTCTCCCTCCTCATCAGCAGCAGCGCATCTTCGACAAGGCTCCCGCGCCTGCTCGCAAGGGCGGTCGTCCCGGTCGCAAGGTCATTGTCTCCACCAACATCGCCGAAACCAGTTTGACCATCGACGGTATCGTGTACGTTGTCGACCCCGGTTTCAGCAAGCAGAAAATCTACAACCCGCGTATCCGTGTCGAGTCACTGCTTGTTTCGCCCATCTCCAAGGCTTCTGCCCAGCAGCGTGCTGGTCGTGCTGGTCGTACCAAGCCCGGAAAGTGTTTCCGTCTGTATACCGAGAAAGCCTTCAAGAAGGAGCTTATCGAGCAGACGTACCCTGAGATTCTGCGCTCCAACCTGGCCAACACCGTCTTGGAACTCAAGAAGCTTGGTGTCGAGGATCTTGTCCACTTCGATCTCATGGACCCTCCCGCGCCTGAGACCATGATGCGTGCCCTCGAGGAACTCAACTACCTCGCCTGTCTCGACGACGATGGTGAGCTGACCACTCTCGGCAGCATGGCATCAGCCTTCCCTCTTGATCCCGCTCTGGCCGTAATGCTCATCTCTTCTCCCGAGTTTTACTGCTCAAACGAGATCCTCTCCATCACCTCCCTCCTCTCGGTCCCCCAGATTTTCACCCGTCCCGCCAACAACCGCAAGCGTGCCGATGAAATGAAGGCGCAATTTGCCCACCCTGATGGTGACCATCTTACGCTCCTCAACGCCTACCACGCCTTCAAGGGCCAGATGACATCAGACCCCAACAGCGTCAAGCAGTGGTGCCACGAGCACTTCCTCTCATTCCGACATCTCTCGAGTGCCGACAATGTCCGCGCTCAGCTCAAGCGCATCATGGAGACAAACGGCCTGGAGCTCATGTCGACGCCATTTGAGGACAAGAACTACTACACCAACATCCGACGCGCGCTGCTCGCTGGTTTCTTCATGCAAGTCGCCATGAAGGAGAGCTCCGGCAAGCTGTACCGCACTGTCAAGGACGACCAAGCTGTCCTTATCCACCCCTCGACTGTCCTCCGCACCGAATTCGACTGGGTCCTCTACAACGAATTTGTCTTGACATCCAAGCAATACATCCGAACGTGTACAGGTATCCGACCCGAGTGGCTACTGGTAAGTCATGTTCCCGCCCGTCATGAGGAATCGTCATCTTCACATAGTCGTACACCCGTACTAACAGTCCTTGTAGGAGATCGCCCCCACATACTATGACCTCGACAGCTTTGAGCAAGGCGACGTCAAGCGTTCCCTCGCACGCGCGGCCGAGAAGAAGCGTCGCAAGGAAGCTATGAAGGCTGGTAGGTGAAGCCTTTCCTGCAGGAACCCATGAGAGACAAGCCTCCCAAACGTCCCTAATATCGACAACCGACCGGCATTGACAGGGATCGAAAAGTGAGCGATCGATCCTCATTGCTTATCCAATGCTTAGCTCTGTCATGCATGTGCGGGAGACAGCCCTCCATCGCGGCGGCTTGGCCTTGCATGGACCAACGAAGGAGCAACATCTTTGCATAGAGTGGAGGAGAGAGGACTGTGTGCTACCACTTCAACAAGACCTCCCCTCCCTTGTTCACCCCAGCCTAATTTGTAAATTCTCACACTCTGACTGGTCGACGATGGCGTTTTATGTCCAACAGCCTTTTGTTCTGGTTGGCTGATCGGGGTTGGATTGTTCTTTTCTGCTTCAACTCCCCCTCACTACCCCTCTCTGTCTGGTTAACGGTTTCCTTGACCTTGCCTGTTTGATGCTAGAGCGCTGCAGCGCCGTTAGATTACCAAGAGAGGGTGTGGCCGAGCGAGATGGGCGATGCAGGCGTTTTTTTGGGCTCGTGTAACTAGTGGCAGAAAAGAGAAAAGAGACGACAAGGACAAACCTTGGTGCGGCGGGTAGAGAAGCTCGTATTATTACCCAGTACATTAACAAGATGGCAGCCTACCTAGTAGACGAATTATTGTCGATACGTCCGAAGCACTTCTGCAGTCCTGTAACATTGATACCAACCTAGTGTCATGCACGACACCTCTTCTGGCTCTTCACATGACAGAATCCTTGATTCTTGCCTCTTTGCCCAGCTTTGATAGTTTGCTGTACCGGTCTCGAATTGTCAGCAGAGTGCCGCTCAAAACAGTACTTCAAGGTGAATACGCATCAACGTTTTGTGATGCAAACATACATGCAAACAAGGCATTGTATCCTTGCAAGAGGGGGTGGGCTGCACATCCGTCTCGCCGCGGTCGACGATGCAGTCTAACTCTTAGTCTCAACGGTCCTAACTCCAATTTTTGTTCGAGCTCCGGGGTGATGATGTGTGATGTCTGTTAAACCTGGGTGTGGATTACCAGGGGTGCTGTGGAAGTGACAGGGTTAGTAGAGCTCCCCTCACATCGTTTCCTGTGGAGGCGGGAGATCGAAGAAAAAAGCAAAAAGAAGGGAAAAGAAAGGAAACGAACTGTAACATGGGCGCACTACTAAGGTACTAGACACCTGGGTGAGGTTAACAAAAGCGACAACACTCTGCGGATCTCGGGTACAAACTTCTTTAGAGCTGCTCATGATGTATTTTCGAGGGACCATCACAACTTCTGAAAACCTTATCGTAGCTTCCTGAATGTCGATGATCTGATAATCCAGCAGGACTAAGTAAGAGAGCCAACAAGGTAGAGAGGTCATGAGTTTGGCCTACTGCACTGTAGAACTCGGGAAAACAGTGTGTTTCAAACTATGAACAAACAGATTTGCTTGGTCTAGACACTGACCACGCGGATCCCTTCCCAAGGAGACATAGCCTGTCCGGCTATGAATAAACCGCGATTGATGGGTTTGAGAAGTATTTAGTAAGAGGACGTGGTGAGAAACCCAATGGTCAACAGTTGCTTGGTTCCGCCTTAAGGCTGGCTCTTGCAACCATGACCTGGCCATTGACTCGCGAATCGATAGGCGACTTGAGGTTATTTCCGGACGCCAGGGGTGGATGATAACCTATTAACTCCAGGGTCTTTGAAGGCCGGTAGAGTTATCATAGAGTTTGAAATACGTATAAAGCTTGCAGCCAAGCCATATCACTAGCAGGAATGCCCAGCAGTTATAATATCAGATCAGATGAATCGTACCAGCACCACGTGTATATCAGAACGGCATATTAAGTTCAAGCTTCGATGCAGATGACAGTTCTGCCAGATGAGTAATATGGGGAGCATTTGTCTGTAGCTGCAGGGCAACTCCTTGACGGTACTAAACAGTGTCGTGGCACCCCATCTAAGGAGGCCATAGCTCCTTGCGTCTCCGCCTGTTGTGTCAAATGCCTACCTAGGGCAGTTGAAGAAGGCAAGAGGGTGCATGGCGGCATGGCTGAGGGTGTTGAAAGATTGCGCGCTGCTGAAAAGACTGTATTGTGTCAAAGGTGCATATTCCTTGACAAGTGATAATCGCGATCATCCTTGTTGGTGAGTAAATAGAGTTATTGATGGGGGCCTCGAGACCCTGTATCGGATGATTCGCTGGACTTTTGCGTGGTTTTGTTGCTAGCTTGAAATGCCCATATTGGAAGAGAGCTTTTTTGTTTAAGTCCAATATATATCAACCCTCCGTGAGGAGAGGCATCCGGAGTTTCCGGTGAATGTTCGTCTGCACATGACATAACCCGGGCCTGTTTAGATGACCGACACCTTCCAGATGTCTCATGACATGGAGAATCAACTCATCATGGTTAGAGTCTCGCTCAACATAACAAGTTCCGGGAGTCCGGTTCGCCCATTCAACTGCCTTACAGTTGTACTGCAAATTCAACCCTTCACATGTCAAGGTGATCTATCTCCCGGACAGACACAAATACCATCATGGATATCTGAACCATTTCCGGTAAGTATATACGTCGAGATATACTTAGAATATGCCCACAGACGAAACTGCGGCGCCACGCGCTGGTGGACCCCGTCTCTTCGCCTGTGAAGTCGTTTTTTTGCTTTTTCCCGTCCCTTCCCTTCCAAATGCTGGGCCGCATTGGCATCGAACCCAAAGATGTTCTTAGAACATTTCTTTTTCAGCCTCAAAGGTCCCTCCCCACAAAGTCCCTGCCCTTAAGCACCAGAGAGCGATCTCAAAGTAGTCTTGACCGTAACCTCCTTCATGCTAAACCATGCCATGCCATGTGCATCCGATATTCGGCTCTTTGCCCATGCTCTGCCCGTGGCACGACACATGGTGACATGGGACGACTGCTGGACAGCAAGCCGACCGTTGACTATGGACCTCGCAGCCAAGTGGCTTCAAGCCGTGGACGCCGGCTGGCCCGAGGATATCACAGCATCCGCACACAGCAAAAGTAGTTGAACAGAACACGCCCCTCCCGTTGAGGGCTTCTTGCCCTGGTATATGCGGCGTTGGAGGATTGTGATTGCCGTGCCAAGGGGCTTGGACATTGACAGTGGACCATGAACCATGGACCATGGACCGTAGACGGGGTGAAATCAACGTGCATCGTCTCAGGCAAGGTCGACTCCGAGAGGGATGGACAAATATTCGGTATCATTGGACATGCCCATGGCGAGCGATACGTCCTTTCCCCAGACAAGAGCAGACACCCACCCCCTTGTCAAGTCTAACCTCACGCCATATCCGCCGGACACTACGCCCGTTAGAGCTCTCGCCCCATGGCCCCACGTCTCGACGAACCACATGCGTCGTAAGGACGGCCCATCCCATATTCACAGCAGGGACAGTTACTGTTGAGTCCGCAGACTGAAGCGCCTCTAAGCCACTAATGTTGGATAACATTTGTCTAGTCAACCTGTGGACGCGCTTTGGTGTTCTCCCCGGTCGTAGTCGTATCAATTGTGCCAGACCAAGTTTGTCTGTAAGAATGAAGTGACCCCAATTTCTCTCTGTAAATAGTTGTCGAGAATGGCCTCCTTTGGTTGGTTGTCGTTGGTTGTCGCTGCTGTAGAACAATATGCATCTGTCTATACGTACAACGCTTGCAAGAGGTGTCCAACAGTCCTCCTGCGAAGCTCGCATGGGCTCCCTGTCTGTCATCACTACGGGTGTGGTCCCCACCGCATCGCATCGTTATGTCCAGTGGGGGGGGGGGCCAGTCAATGCCATTTTGCATGGCATTGCGACCCCAGCGACCATTCGCCATCGAGTTTAGCTATTTCCCAAGACGTCAGCAGTCCGAGTCTGCAAGTAGTATTCCGTCGAGCAGACAGTACGCACCTTTGATCATGCCAGCCCGTTCCCGCTTGAAGCTCCGCCATGCGCTGGGAATCCTTGACATGTTGGCCATCCGCACTTCATCAGTGATGTACTGTAGTACAAGAACATCGTTCGACCCTTTCCCCGGCCTAGCCCACGCTCCGTGCTAAGAATCGGATTCACGTCACTCTTTCCATTGCCCAGTAGCTCTTATAAGAGCCTCTGCCTCGCATCTCCGTCTCCGTTGCCCATTGACTCGCATCATATCTTGTCCAATCCTTTTCCTCTCACGCCGTACAGCTTTCTCCTATTCTCAACAACACAATGAGTGGTGCTGGTGGTTTTTATAAGTACCGATGCAAGTACTTTTATACACACAACTGCCCGAACTGGGTTTGGGTGAATAACGCGCCTTGCGCTTCATGTCTTGTAAGCTTGGTTGCTACTGCTTGTAAAGCCATTGGAGGTTTGCTGACTGGGGTCTTTAGGCCGACGGACGCGACAACGAAGAGCCCTCTCTGCCAACATTGGGCCTTCCCCGAGATATTGTTGTTCCACGGGTTCTCGACGGTATCCTCCAATATACTCTGATGGAGCTTGTAGCTCCCTCAGAGCCCGGCGACGACTGGACGCTTAGGGATAAAGCCAACCGACCACCACCGTCAATCCCTGTAACGAGCGCTATGCCTGGTATACCGGCAATCATGGCACATCATCGGTTCTGAGGAGTGTAGCAGGATGCCCTTGAGGGGTAACAAGAAACCTCCTTCAAGGAGGTTCCTTCAATTGCGATTTGACGACGACAGAGCTTGGGAAATAATCATCGACGAGCAAAGACTGGGCTATTGGGCTATTATTGAGTGCCGACGGAAACATGAGGACAGGGTGGCATGCCTCTTCTTGACCGCCGACCGTATTGCAACGCGCCATTGGGCGTATGCAGTGTACGATTTTTAACTGCGACGCTCAACATTGGATGGAGCGGGAGATTGGTGGCTGGAGCAAGACCGCGAGCAAACAAAACCTCCCTGAGATACCCATGCGCTGCGTTGAACGCTTTTGGAGATGGGGGGCTCCATTCTGAAATTTTTGTTTTTGGGCTTCTTCTTTTTTTATTCTTCGGACATCATGTACAGGCGCGAATGTGTTTCACTGGGTATGGGAACAGTTGTTATCTTTTTGGCCGTTCTGGAGCCGGGAAATTGATTTCTTGACCTCTTCCCTTATGGGACCGATGAGGCAGCACTCGATCTCATACTTTTTCGTATTGACACTCCGTTTAAAGCGTAGACGATGTGATGTGAAATTCAGGACTCCAGGGTTGTGGTGGACTGGGCGAGTCAGTAATGTGTTCTAGACGCACGAGATCATGTTCGAGGCATCGCATCAAGACGCAGAGGCCAGGGCTGGGTCGCGAGATGTGGCGTGCCTCGGAAAGAGAGCTCGTCTGATGATCCTTGTCCGCCTGCAGCAATTATCAGTCAGTCGTTGTTTGTCTCAGGGTGAAGTACCCTGGGCCCACCGACATAGATTATCCAACAAGAAGCTCCAGTCCAACGTCAAGTCAGACCTTGAATCGAGATGTCCCCATGGGCCTGCTTAGGGCGGACAAAGAGTGCTGACGACGATGCCGGGCGAGTAGGAGGGAATTGAGATTCGCAGCCGAAAGAGCCATTTGTCGTTCAACGGCGCGAGCTAGGCTAATGGTCAAGTCTGGATTTTGCTGGATACGGATCAAGGGCAACGATGCTAATGAGTCGATGGAGCTCCATCAAGGCTGAACTAGTACGCTGACTGCAGGCTAGGTGCCGGCCAGAGAATGTCCATGTGAGGGAGGGATTGATTGGGCGGATTTGGTGACGAAATGGAATGAATTGCCGCCGTTGAGTAACGGTTTGTTTTAGACGCTCTCGCTTACTCCCGCGGGCTGAGCGGACCGTCAACAAGTGGTGAGGACACAAAGCGCTGAGTCGCGGGTGAAGATGCAGAATTATCGTGATACCATGTGGTTTGTTTCGGATTGACTCTTGGTGGAGAAAATGAAGGAGATGAGATTTTAGATTGATCCAATGCGAATAATGACATGTGAACAGTCACTTGGCTCTTTCTTCTTTTCAATTGAGCGTTGCGATTACGGTACGGGCGGGAAAGAAGCACTCCAGCTCATTCTTGCCCGCCGGACAGAACGGGTCCAAGAACATCTAACTTCCAACTTGTGGCAGCGCGGTCCACGCTAGCGGTTACCTTATTACAAGCTAGAGCCATAGGTACCCCGAAAGTCCGTCTACCTAGCGTATCATACTTGCCGGCCAGGGCGAAGGATAGAGTACCTCGGTAGGTACTTATCTACCTAGGTAGGTAGTTTTAATTAGGTAGGTAGTAACGAACGTACAGAAACTCTATCTGACATAGCTACCTTGGTAGTTACTACCAGGTATACAGAAACTTTCTCTCCTCCTTCAAGTCTTTTACCCAAAAAGCTACCTACCTACTTATACAATTCTGTGGCGCATACGCCCATAGCTATCAGCCGCTGTCAACTCGCTGGTCAGGGGCAAGGTCCTCGCTAGCGCTTCTTAGCATCTCTGCTTTAGTGCTTCACGTTTTCTAGGTCCAGGGCATCGCGCAAAGGGAAGCAGCATCCGTCTTCCGAATGGATCCCGCCCAGCTCTCCAAGCTACCTAGGTAGGTAGGTACTCTTAGTAAACTCACACCTCCAGCTCGCTTAGTTTGAAACTACCTACTAGTTAGCCTCAATGTCTCAGCTGACAGTAGTCAATTGGTTTCCCACTGGCTACTGAGTCAATTGGCTACAGCTCTAAAGTCTGAAGATCTCTCAGCTTATGAAAATTCCCAACCAGACTCTATTATTAACGGGGAAGAGGAGAAGGAGAAGGAGGGAAAAAAGCAAGCATCCTTGAGCTTGACCAAACCTTGTCCCCTCTTACTCTCCTCTTGCAGTACTACCTCCGTTAGGCGAGAGATGCCAGATCTCGCCTATACATGCGCTACAGCACCTTACATCAGCCCATTCTCTATGTCTTGGCCCGAGTGCACCATGTCATGGTTGAGGGTCTTGTTGTCGTTCCTGTTCCAGAAGAGGTATGGAACGATTGAGAGAATTAAAATAATCTCTATTTCACGAATAAGCCAGCCGCTTTTGATAATTATTGCAGCGATGCTCCGCCTCATGAATAAGATAGTGTGGTCCATGGAGTTGCTGGAGCTACCTCGGCATGTTTTATCCCGAGGCCTGGTTCTTATCTTGATCAGATAGAAAGAAAAGAAAAAATGAAGGAAAACTTGATTTGGTATGTACCTTACATCACGGAGACTCAAGGACATGGGACACAATACGATAAAACGGGCAATATCCTTCCTATTCTCCGAGAGACCTTGCTCAAGACCATGTGCCCGGAGTAGCATACGATCGAAACATTAAAGAACACCGGTCTCATACGATGGACCCTGAATTGACATAAGCCTGCTCCCTGTTGGCATGCATCCAGGAGGATGGCTGTCACTGAGCGATTAGTTGGCTAACGGAATCAATTCCGGTGTACGCCGTGATCACAAGAGCCACATGATAAGTATGTCGTAAAGAATTCCACGTAATCATTACAACCATAATATGCAATCCCCAGGTCATGCCATTCTCTCTGTGAAAACTCCGTTCTGTCCCATTATACCATCATCGTCAACATAGTAGCAATCAATCCCGCAACAACCATGGCCATCCTCGGGCTAGCTCCGCCCACTGCCGCATTATCATCATCACTCAAGCCAAAGGGCAGACCCTGGTAATCAAACGTCACGTTCTGCTTGATGGAGCTGTTGTAACACTGGCCGTTGGCAATATCCAAGTTGGCGATGTCATCAGGGACCTTGAAGAACATATAGTGCTCCTGCGGGATATCCTTAAATCCCTTGGTGTTGTACGGAAACCTGTTTCCGCTGTCCGTGGCACTCGTGTTGCGCAGAAAGATGCATTGCACCTGGCCAGGGTAGTCTTTGTACATCGCCGGATATGCCTTCATCACGTCTGAATTTGTCGTGTCGGCAACGAGGATGAACTTGCGTTCGGGGAAGGTCTGGAAGATCTTGTCCAATAGGAAGCGACGAATGGACAGTGTCGCCGAAACATCTGAGAAGTTGAGGGGACGAGTATCGAATGAGCCCAGCGGGTAGGTGTTGTAAATGAAGCTCATGTAGTTGCGCGTGATCTGTTCAGGTGTGGTCGTGAGGTAGTGGAAATGCAAGTCGTTGATTGACGATGACCAGTTAGCGTAGACATCAGGCATATTCATCCATGCCGTGAAAGGTCGAGCAAAGGTGTTGAGCAGACCCTCCTTTGGCTCATAGATCTTTGTGACGCGCAGAATGTCGTCGATATCCGAGATGATGGTCATTCCCTTGGGCGGGACGAGGTAGGCAGTTGAGTTACCGCTGTTGTTCTTCCCCTCTGCATACAAATTGAGAGTCTGAATTTGCGAGGTCTCGTTACCGGGCTTCAAGTAGCCATTGTTGGGGCCGGTGGTGTTCTTTAGCTTGACGAAAGTGTCAAAGTCGCCCTCAAGAGTTGTGTTGTATGGCAATGTGATGTTTTGCGCGCCTCCTCTCTGTGGTATAATATAATCGTTAGAAATGTTCGTGTTTAAGAAGGCTTGATTCATATGCTTACCGCATCGATAGCGCCACCACTCTCGTCCGGAGAGACATCAACATTGTTCACAAAGTTCATTCGAACGCTCACGTCGTTCTGCTGCACGACAAAGATGGATTTCGTCACATTTCGAGCCTGGGCTTTCTGGGAATCTGAGAGGTCCTCAACACTTGTGTCGATAAGGAAGATGTCTGCGAGGTCATCGACCTTGTCCTGGTCAAGGTCCGGGATCTTGTACACATTTCCATGTACTCGAACGTTCCATCCGTCATCTGTCCAGTTACCGTAGGGACTATGTTCTGGTTAGTCATCGGCGAGAGTTTATGTAGTTTACGGTGTACTCACGGAATGTTGAGGACCTGTGTTGGCTGTGCCTCCAGGTCGTTGTCGTCAATGCCAGCTGATTTCTTCACTTCATCACCAGTAGGGAATCCAGTTGGGAAATCGAGAATGCCAGAATTGACCCATCCTGAAATCTTGGTCTGGACTTCGCTGACGAGACCGCCAACGTAGGTCTCTACATCGTCGATAATGTCGCGTCGCTCAAGGTCCATAACTTGAGTAGGTTCAGGCGCTGCAACAGCTACTCTTCGATAAACTGTTGGTTCGGCGATAGGAGCGGCAGCTGGGATCGCCACAACGGCGGGCACCAGGCCCAGGAATGCTATTTTGAGCATAATGTGATAGATTTATCTCTCCTGGAGAACTGTCAAGCCTCTGCCAAGAACGAGCTTCCAAAATAGGGCACACGACGTGAGGAGAAGCAAAGGCTATAGTACAAGTTATGAAGTGTAGGAAAGGCCAAGCAATCTTGTTTATGGACGATCCAAGACATCAACAAGTTCCTGCATGGAGTGACATCACCCACTACCGGATCTACCCACTAGCCTGTGTGACATAATTAGATATTTCTATTGGTCAGACCGTAACACGCATGGACAAGAACAAGCTTCCCGTCTTCGATGCTACCCAATAATTGCTCGGGACTGACAGAACAAATTTCCCGGTCTTCTTTCATTCACGCAAACTATCATGGACAAAAAAAAACTACAAGATTTAACTACAACAGCATTCTAAGACTCAAACCTATGGTTCTATAGAGGCCTACAAAGGCGTTGTACTGTACCACCTGAACTGTCATGACATCATCGCACATTTAATCTCTGGTTCAGCTCCAGAGACCATGTACGCTAGCTCCAAGTTGAATACAGACTTACAAAAGGATGTAGTGTCCTGTCCGGAAAATCGGCATTTTTGAATTTCATCTAGTCCTGCTCAACTGTCAGCACTTGCTTCAAAATCAAGGATTTGGGTAGACTTATCCCCTCACCGCGGGGGGCTGTCCTCCACACCATTTTCAGGCGAGAGAACAGCCAGGACTACCCATCCCACCGAGCCTGTCCTTAGATCCAATAGTACAACCCAATCTCATCAATGCGACTCGAAATCGGCAACGTTAGCTCGGCGACAGGGTCTTTCACAGCACCAGACAAGCACGAAACTTTGACTCCAACTCGAGATGGGTCCCGGTGCTGCTTCCAACGTCAATCGCGCGAGTATCGTCTCAGAGCTGGCCATTGCAAAGATCAAGACTGTTTCGTGAGCCGTCAATTCCAAATGATACAATACCTTCATCGACACAATTCCGCCAGAAGCTGTCATGACAGAACGCAATTCGGAAAGCCACCGATGCCGACAAGAAGACTCCTTCTGTATGATTCGCACTACCAACAAGGACTAGTTTTTGTTTCCTCTCCAGATTTCTCGCCAGCAAGAGTTCAAGGAGGGCGTTAACGGGTGGACAAAAGACATCCATAAAAACCACCCTGTCGTCTCGGTTGAACCGAGGGACCTGCTAGGAACATTTGAACCTCGCAGGTGTGCTGGCGTCTATCATGACCAAGGGACTGCGGCCCATGGCTAGAGGTTAATGCGCTTGGTCAGACCAGACGCGAAGCGTCACACACCAAGAGCAAGTGCTATGGTGAGGTCCAGTGAGCGAAAAGAGCCAAGGGGATGGGTGGATGTGAACCAGTGCAGCAATGCGCCATGCCATCTACAGCTTCGAAGGACCGGGGGCTCCTTGGTTGACGGGGAGTGTCAGTTGTTGAATTTCTGTATGTTTCCACAAGTTGCCCGCTGCACCACTGGAATTACCCTAGCTGGTGGTTCCGACAGGCTATGACTCGGGAGTTGGATGAAATGCGCCAACTGACTGTTTGTAGCCATTCCAAAGCTCCACTCCTCAGCTGCTCGGGCGAAATGGGCAAGTAAGCGGCATGGCCAAGTGGCCAAGCTAGTTCCATCTCCAAGACCCAAAGCTAACCGCATCTCCTGGACAGTCTACTCTTGACCGATGTGCTGGTTCCAGTGGAAAGGGCTGACGAGCGTCCTCAGACCAGAGGCTCTTACCGCAACGACTCATGGCACCGATCCTCTCGCGCACCAAATGGTGACTGGACTGCCCTCCTCGCCTGTCCGTCGGCCTGGCACCGCGAATCGATCGTCCCGCTTTTCAGCGAGCGTCACAACTGTTGATGCTTAGCCGGCTTAAAAGACGATTTGGACGACAAGAGCGCAAGACTTGAAAACCAGATATCTTCTTAGGGTTAAGTCCCGAACCTCGTTCACCCGTCCGAACTGGTACGTCCTCTGCCGGACGCGATACAATCCAAGATAATCCAGCTGCGGCATTCACGAGGTCCTGTTACAGGCTCGAGAGCGGCATATGCTTGGGTAACCAAAAGGGACGAGTGGTCTGCAATAGACATCTCTTGCGAGAAACGAGGGCCGGAGAACTGTGGGGGAGGTGTCGCGCGTGTTGATGTCTGCTAAGTGCAGTGAAGGAGTTCTTTCATGACTGCGTCAGGTGTTCCAAACAGCTGATCCGTATGATATCTTTGTGCATTCCGGCGGTGATTGTATCTCCAGTAAAGAACCCTAAGAATCGAACAGTATCGCGAAGTTGTTGACTGTAAAAGCCCAGCGGAGAAGAGCGAGACGCGATGAGAGAGGTTGACCCCACACAAATACGCGCCTGCACGTGACTCTCCAGCCTCCCCACAGTCAATACAGTGCTTGGTGCACATGAAGGCTGGAGCTCTTGGGTCATGATGACAAACACCCTATACCAAATTTGATCCTATCAACTCGAGACTTGATGCTGTGATGGCAAGCTCTTCCTCTTCTGCGGCTGCACAGCCCAATATACTTGAAGTTATAGTGGAAGCCGGGAAGAAAGCTTTTGACCCTAGTATTGACGCTACTGCCCGAGAATCGGGAGTTGAAGAATACAATAAGCTCATCGATAGGTGAGTCCTTGTTCCTTGTTGGTGGATACATATCTATGCTTTATTATATTGACACCCTCAAGTACTGAGATATGGAAGCTTCTACCTGCTCTCAACACACTCATAAAACCATCTGTTCTTCCACCATGGCTTCGAGATCCGCTGCTCCAAACACTTACGCTCCTACCACTCCGTCCAGGTGGTGTTCGCGGAACTATGGAGTTTGTCTTTTCAGTGCACCCTAGCAACGTCGGTAGGGCTCCCGAAGGTGATGCAGCAACACGGAAGCAGGGTGCTAGCATCACACATGAGGGTGTCGCCGTCGCGACGAGGCTGCTCTCATCGGTCCCAGCGAGCATGACTCCACAAGCATGGTTCCATGGCATTTCAGGCCAATTGTTCGAGCTCATCGACGGCGAAGCTGGGCCAGATCTGGCAAAGACTGCTTCCCAAGTTGTGGGTTATGGCATCCTAGGGAGTAAGCAGTATGGCGCACCTGGTGAGTGAACAAAGATGTCGGCTCTGGCTATATACTGATACCGTAATTCAGGAACACCTGGGTGGAACGCATTTGTTCAACCGCTAGTACAGGACATTAATCCTTCATTGCGAGTATCACCAGGTCCTGACTCGATAATCATTAAGAAAGAGGACGAGGAAGTTGTTGACCTCAGCCGAGATCATGTCCTTGTTCCCTCTCAATCTCTCAAAACGTCACTACAACGCCTGAAAACCCTGATTATTTCAAACTCATCGCCTGGGCTATGCAGACGTCTCCTAAGACTAGTGCTGATACAAATCTGGGTACTTGGGTCGTGGTCAAATCCGTTACCGGTCACTGAAGAAGATTTTACGAAACCTGCTCGTACACTGCTACAAGCCTATCTACGATTGTTTGGGAATGCTGAAAGCGTCAGGCCCTTCATTCGAAATCTGCTCTGCAGAGGTGCTGCGGATGGAACAGAAAAGCCCTGGGAATATCGACTCAAAGGCAAAGGCGATATTGAGGTCGTAGAACCTCGTGGCTTTGGCTCTACAACAGGCATCGAATTGAATTGGAACGAGCTCGAGGACAAAGCAACCAAGCTGGTTGAATTTGTGATAACATCTTGTTCTGTAACAGAAGTGTCTTCCATCTTCCTAAATCTACTGAAGCGGTGGATTGAAACAGCAGGCAAGCAAAACGACGACGTCAAGATCGATATACATCTGGAAGGTGAGGCGTCAGATTCACCCCTACAAAACATTTTCGAAGGCACAATTCTGCAAAAGCTCATGGATAAAGCACCCGACAAGCTTGTGAGTCAGTTTGATCAGTTGCTGGAGCTGGTTTGCCAAGTTCTCACAGCAGATGCACGTTCGAGGCTAGGAGACGATCTCCTCGCAGTGGTACTCAGTCTCCTCAACTTGGTTATCACAGCGCCGACTTTCCAGAAATCCCACATTAATCCAGAAGAACTCAAGATCGTTGAATCTGCCGTGGACAGGTTGAGCAAGGAAGACAGGGCGCAAGTATCACCGACAGCAAGGAACCTAGCCTTGCTACTTAAATACCGCGATGAAGTGGAACAAGACGAGCCGATCTCAGCACCCAGTACCCGACAAATCGAAGACCAAAGGACATACAAACTGGCGATGGAGTACATTACGGGAGGCGAGGATAACCCAGCCCCGATTGTGTCAGAAGGGCTGAATCTACTGTCTGGTCTGATACTAAGAGACAGCCCAATACTCGATGTTCCTGCCGTTGCCGTACTCTTATCAACATTACTCGAGAACAACGATGATTATATCAACTTGCGAGTCATCAAAGTTTACACGCAATTGGCGAATAAACACCCCAAGTCAGCAGTACATGAGCTTTTGGATCACTACTTGGATTCGCAAGAAAAGTCAACAACAGATGTGCGGTTACGGTTTGGCGAGGCGCTGCTTCAAGTGATTCAGCGACTGGGGGAGACTTTTACTGGCGACGTTGCCCAACAAGTCAGTGAGACGCTGCTGTCCATTGCTGGACGCCGTGGATATCGACCAAAGACTATGGCCAAGCAGGCCCGCGATGAGAAATTACAGAAAATGAAGAAGAGGAAAGAGGAGGACGATAGCGAGATGGACATGGACGAGGAGGAAGTGACCGAAGAGGAAAAGGCGAGGAATGATATCCTGGCACAGATCCTCCAAGGGTGGGAGAGCAAGAGGGGCACTGAAGATGTACGTGTACGAACATCTGCACTATCCATCTTTGGTACTGCCCTTGAAACTAATATCGGGGGCATCGGACCAACGCTGGTGTCTGCGAGCGTTGATCTTTGCATCAACATCCTAGCGATGGAACGAGAGATGGATACGGCAATCTTACGGCGAGCTGCAATTCTTAACGTGTTGAGCTTTGTGAGAGCTCTAGATGCCGCCAAGGAATCTGGTCGCAAGCTGGGCTTTGGTCTTACGGACGAGAGTCGAGAGGACATTGTCAGGACGCTACAATACGTGGCCGGAACGGATAAGGACGGGCTGGTACACCAGCACGCGAAGGATGTTGTTGAAAGCCTGGAGAACTGGCAGATGACAAGCATATTGCCAACTCAAGACGAGACAAGTAGCCCTGGCCTAACAAAGCTCGCGGGCCTCCATGTCAATCCAAGCGGAGCTCTGGTAGACGCATCTGGGAAACCTCGGCCAAGGATCGAGGAAGTGGAATGAGAGATGGGTTGAGATCTAGGGGATACCCACGCCATCAATGCATGGCAAATGATTGGCAATCTCGGTCACTGCTTGATCGGAAATCATGACAGGGAATGGCGATGAGCTCGCTTGCTAGGTGCAGGTGGTTGTGGATAGTGGCACCATATAATATACAGATTCCATGTATATGTAGGTGAGATTGGAAGAAGCAAAGGAAGCTGCATGACCAGGCTGACAGAAGTGACTACGTATACGAAGATTTCGCGAGTGGTTGGTTGCCTGTTAGTAGGATAACCGCCGAGGCTAAGAAATGAGATGAGATGAGATAGTTTAAATTGCCGAGAGTTATAGGCCTCGTAAACAAGAAACGAATTTTCCCCTCTTCCATAAAAACAGAATTTTAGACCCCTGCAAGCGGGTTTGGGATAGATGGGGATGTCAGCGTCAATATCAAGATCGGGGTGATAAGATTCCAGGGCCAGAGTCTGTCAGTGTCAACCTTGTTGTCGCGCCAAGGTCCTAAGCCGCCGGAGCCGGTCAGAGAAGGGAACATTTTAATTTGCGGGTGGAGCTTGGTTGACTTGATGACCTGTTATTCCGACTGGGACGACAGGGATTGTACGTGGATGCAGGCATACGCATACAGGCATATGAGGAGAACGGGTTGGAGGCTGAAACGATATCGACGAGCGAGCGAGTTTCTGTTCCTCGTACAACGTATTTATCTGCATTACAACACGGGCATTTGCTTTTCTTTGTCATCACGAAAAGCCCATCTCACCGATGTCATTCATGGCCGAGAAGCGTGGATGCAAGGATGAATGACATTCTGTGGAGCTGCATAAAGATGCAAAATTCGCTCATCCAGGGCAGATCAACGCTGTCAGAAATACATAGTATTCTCCATCGGCGTCCAGTTTTGTCAGTTGCCGAAAAAGGTAAGCAGTACTACGTAATCCGTACCTCTGGGTGATTAATCTGGCTGGTTGATGTCCCTGCTGGGGATCAGCATCGCCATACGTTTTATGAGTTTACATAGGTACGGGGAGGTCTGTTTCGACGACTGCCGGATGCCGATGAGGCTGAGGCATCCGTCTCGGATCGCAGCCACCTAGCTCATCCTGAGACCTGAGTCATTCGAGATACTTACTATGCAGTCGCGCGGTCAAAGCGATGAGATGAGATGCAAGGGACTGATTTTCATCTTGTCTTGAAAACTCTTCCGAAACCACAACGGCTTGATGCAAGGAGTGACATCAAGTTCTAGGCTCTTCTCTGCAGACTCTTGTTTCTCGTACAGGTTACATAGCCGCCGGGATGGCATGGGGATCATATTGTACAATGCGAAGGATGGATGATAACCCACAATCCCAAGCTTCGGGAATCTCTAACCCGCTATGGCTCGAATTATCAGCGTTCCACTGCTCCATAGGAGCAGATCCCGTCGGACATTTTTCGTGTACAGTACCGACACGGCATATTGCAGGCTGGCATAAGTATAGTAGGTATGGAGGTATACAAGGCTGAAATTGCCTACCTGACTAGGTAGCAGAGTTGTTGTGTGATTCTCACCGCATACGATAGGGGTAGGCAAACCTGCGCCCAACAGAGAGACGAGTTGCAGTGCTAAATAGGAGTCAGCCTCACCGGATGTATGCGCTGTAAATCCTTCCGCACAAGAACGGCACACACACACACACACATGGAAGCATTCAGCATTGATTCTATGCTCTTCTTATGAATCCATTGGTCGAGAAAGTGGCGGATTTTGAGTCTCGGGAGGGGTTGTGTTTAATTGGCCCGCGTGGCGTCTCAGGTTCGCGCTGTACCTGCATAAGTTGTAACGCTGTGGCGTACATACCTAGGAGGGCGTGAACAGAGAAGCACAATTCTTATTCTCAGGCTCGGCTGCCTGGGTTGTAAGTTAAGTATCTTATACCAGGCCTCCCCAGTTGCTTTTCGCGAAAAATCGCGAATTAAATGAATCGCGATGCTTCACAGCCGCAGCATTGGTCCATCATCCTTGATATTATGCACGTCCCTGAATTCGCAAGAATGGCAGTGGCATCGCTAAATTACAGGGTGCTCGCTCTCTCGACCGCTCCTAAAGATGCATCCTTAGCCCCAGATACCCCGGTCTCACACCCTTGAGACCCTGGCCCGAGAGCCTAGTTCGCCCCTGAACCATGCCCCTTTTGGAAAGTACCTTAGCGCCCCACCGAAATTGATCCTCGGCCGTCTCCAACGGTTGGTCTTACAGCATCTCCAATCAAAGCCACATCCGTGCACATCTCGACAACATCACCTACTGAGCCAAGGAAGAACGAGGGCTAGACTTGGTGACTTGCAAGCCACCCTTGCTGCAATCTGAGGCCTTTGCCCTGGCCTGGCTGCTCGTCGTGTTAAACGCCTATGCTATGGCTGATACTCAACCGCGATGGCCGCTCACGATACATGGCTTCCAGCTGCTGAGACCCTCACAGCCATTAGCTATGGACCGGTCGACTGGGCTGAGCATCTCCTAGTGAAGAGTCATCCTCAGCAGCGACCAGACCAGCTGCTGCACCCTGGTCCTCTCCAAATCCAAGGGGCCTCCCAGTGGACCACATCACAACCCATGCTCGACGCATCTTGGCAGTCCGGTGTTTTGTGGTTGCAGTCTTGTCCCCTGCAAAAAGAGAGAGAGAGAGAGAGAGCTAAAAAGAGGCGTTCCAGTCCGGCTTGTGCCACCCCCCGACTCTGGTTTCTCTTAATATCTAACGCGTCCTGCCTCCATCTCAGGTCTTGCTTCTCAGTCTCGTCTAACTCAACCACCCACACTCATTCAGTCTATTGTGACTTTTCATTCATTCCCGGCTTTTGCCAGTACGATCATTCCAGCATAACCAGCAACCAGCGTTTTCTCACGTTCCAACTTTATCCTTTCTTTAAGTGAAGCAAAACTGTGTTCTGCTCGCTGCTCAACTGTGGAATTGATTTCTACGGTCATTTACAAGACATATTTGTCCTAGACGAAACTGAAGCTACCGCAAAAACACCACATCTACATCTACCTCACCCATCTTCAAAATGAAGTCTGTCGTCGCTAGCATCGGCATGTTCGCCGCCGTGGCCAACGCCTACAACTACCCTCACCACATGCACTTCCGCCGGGACAACGGAACCGACTACCAGACCACCATGACTGTCCAGACCACTGTCGTCGAGACCATCACCAGCTGCGCTCCTACCGTCACCAACTGCCCTGCTGACAAGACTGGCCTCGACCAGCTCCCCGACTCTGACAAGACTGTTTACCCCGTCACTCACACCGTCGTCCTCACCGAGGTTGTCTGCCCCGTCACCGAGGCCAGCGCCATCTACACCTCCGTCTTGCACGAAGCTGAGACTGGTGGCGTCACTGGCAAGACTCTCCCCGCCTCCAGCAACGTCCCCATGAGCACTGGTGCCTACCCTGCCCCCAGCGGAGGTGCCGAGCACACCCCCGTTGTCTCTGACTACACCACCGACCAGGTCGTGACCCTCACTCAGGGCGATGACACTATCACCACCACTATCCACAAGACCCTCCAAACCACCGTCACTCTCCCTTACGGCCCTGCCGTCACCAACGACGGCAGCAAGGGCAACGGTACCCCTGAGGACGACACCACCACCACTACCACCAAGACCAGCACTGGCACCATCACCAAGACCATTCAGCGCACTGGCTCTGAGACCAACCCCCCCAAGGGTGGTGACGATGGCTACAGCACTGGCAAGGAGACCGGAGACGACACCAAGGGCAACGGCTCTGGTGACAAGCCCAACAACGGCTCCGGCTCCGACGAGAAGCCCGGCAACAGTTCCGGCTCTGGCGAGTGTGTCCCTGAGACCGTCACCGTCACTGCTCCCGCTTCCACCGTCTACGTTACCGTTGTCCCCGAGGCCGCCAAGACCGGCGATGCCAACGACGCTACCGTCACCGGCAAGGCTGGTTCCCAGAAGGGCGATGACAAGGAGCACGACGACGACGAGGGTGATGACGAGGATGACGAGGAGGAGTATTGCGACACCACCACCACCCTCGAGGCTACCGTCACCGTTGTCCCCTACCCTGTTAACGGCACCACTCCTACCGGTGCTGGTTACGCCAAGCCCACTGGCTTCGCTCGCCGCCTCCGATAAATGTCTTGACGACGACGCCCATGTATATGCCGTCTCATCTATGTACATGAATCACCATTTGGTCACTTCTTTGGTTAGGCATCTAGTGGAGGAAGGATTCCTCAGGCGGGTTGACGTTACTCTCCTGGATGTATGACAAACTTACATTTTTTTGCTGCTTCCCTTTATTCGAAATCAATTCAATGAGAATCATGAACTTCTAGTCTTGTCTTGCCCGCACAACAAAATACCCTCTTGCGATGCCTGGTCTTGTTCCCCATTTTGACTGTAGCACGAATAGGGGTACTGGATCGCTTTTTGTAGATAGATGGACTTGGGTTATGCCTCGTATAGGGAGTAATGGTTCCGCCGACCAAGCTCTCCCCTCTCTTTGAGTTGTTTATTCACATATATATCTTTACATTCCCTGTACATATTTCTTGAATGGGGATGTCTAGTTTGGAGTAAAGTCGTCGGTGCCATCCAGTAGTGACCTACAATAGCTTCCTGTACTTATGCATTGGGATGGATACCTAGTAATTACTCACCTCCGTGTGTTGAACCTCACTCATGCGGGTCTGGTGTATACTCTCTTTCAGTGTCCTTAGAACATTATAGCGTATCAATTCAGACGTGAATAAACTAGCAAACAGAACAACGTTGAATAAAACCCATTTAATGGTTTACATGACATCAGTGTTTATAAAGCAGCATTTGGGTACTGTGAACTCGAGATATCTTTACAACCTTTTGCAACCCCTTTATGGGATATCTTGTTTAGGTCAATAATTATCCATATCTTCAGGCCAGTCACTGCGCTGTTGCATTCCAAATGTATTGCCATCCGGGCAATCTCATCCAATCCTTCAACGCCTTTATCATCCATTCATTCGTACCATATATGGCCCATTTCATCATCCCATAGTTTAATATACACAGCAACATCTCTTCCTACCCCAGAACAACCTGGTCGTAAGCTGGCCCATCTAGATATCGCTGCAGCACACCCTTCAGCGCCGCTTTCGTGCGGTTCAGCTGCGGCGTCACACCCTCAGCCTGCTGAAGGTTCCCGCGGATGCTGTCGGCGTGGCCAGCGAGCTGCATCGCCAGAGGCTCGAGAGGCGTATCAACAAGGTCCTGACCGAGTGTTAGTCTCTGCACTTGATTATATGTGATAGAACTTACCTTGAGGCTGCCCACCTCTCGGCTATCTGTGACGATACTCGCTTCTTGACCTTGACTCGTAGGCCGTGAAGTTGGTGCCAGGACGTGAGCCTTGCGGAACAGGTCTTTCCGCTCCCTCGTCTGCGCCCTCGCATTCGCCTCGAGCTTCCTCAGCTCCTCGTAATCGGCTTCCAGCTCTCTCTCCATCCTATCCCTCTCGGCGCGGAGCAGCTCCACCGCATGCATCCCCGGCACGAGCTGCCTCTCAAGCGCCGTCTTGCCATCCAACACCGCCTCAAAGTCGAGCTCCATGGCGCGTCCGCCGTCAGCATCTACACCGCCTCGTCTGCGTCGTGTCGTTGCCGTCGACGATGAGGGCGGGAAGGGCAGGCCGCGCACGAGCTTGCGCTCTATGCGGCGCGTGACTAGATGCAGAGCTGCTGAGGCGTGCGTGCGACGGTTGCGAGTTGTGGATGTGCGCTGGAGAATGGGACGGTGGGCGAGAGTGAGGAGGGATGCTGCGGCGGGGAGAGATGCGCCTGTTAAGGGAGTCCATTTTGCGGCGACGGTGGAGGAGCGGATGGTGCGGGTGTAGGGGGCGATGTGAAGGTATGGTTTTGGTGGAGAGGGGAGAGGTTCGTCTGATTCGGAGGGAGCGTCATCTTTGCTCTGGCGCTTCTTCTTTTTGCTGGTATCTTGTTCTTGTTGTTCTTCTTGCTGTGGTTCGTTTGCCTTTTCGGCTGATGGTCGTCCCCCTTTTGGTCTGCCGCGCTTCTTGGTAGGTTCTCCGTCTGGTTGCTCCTCTGTGTCTGCATTTTCTTGTGGTGTGCGTCCCTTCTTCTTGGACACTCGCTCCTTGCGACTCTTGTTATGAGTATCATCAGGACCAGCATCATGTAAAGAGGTGCGCGGACTTCGCCGTGGCTGTTGCTCCTCCTCCTCCTCCTCCTCCTCCGGCTCCGGCTCCGGCTCCAGCTCTGCCGCTTGGCGTCGACGTTTCTTACGAGGAGCTGGTTCTGCTTCTTCAGGTTCAGGTTGTTCAAGTTCTTTTTGGGTGGGTTTGCGACCCCTCTTGCGTGGTTGTAGTTCCTCATTTGGTTCCTCCTCTGGTGGTTCAATCTCGGTCGCTTTCGTCTTCTTCTTCCGTTTCGATTTCTCAGTATTCTCGACCACTCCCTGCTCAGGCTCTTCGTGATTTTGGGTTTTCTCGAGAGATGGTCGACCGCGTTTTCGCTTGGGTTGCGCTGCGTCATCTGTTGTTGCCGCTTCGTTATTCTTGTCTTCTAGTGACGGCCGCCCACGCTTCCTTCGAGGCTTGTCTTCTTGCGCGGCAGCTTCTTCTGGTGCATCATCTTGCGCTTGAGCCTTCTTTTTTGGTCGTCCTCGTTGCTTTGGGCGTGTGGTCTCTTCAACGTCAGCTTCATACTCTTCAGGGCGATCTTGCGACGCGCTGTTATCGGTTTTGGACGCGTTTGCTGGCCGGCCGCGCTTGCGCCCTGGAGGTTTGGGGTCTGGAGCCTAAAATTAGGAGTTTTTGTTAGTCGCGGCGGCTTTTTATTTGAGTATCTGGTTTTTTTCTCCTTGCTTACCATTGTAGATTGTCGAAATATTGGGAGGTGAAGTGGTTTGTTTTGTTGATTTCGAGCCGTCCAATTAACTACCTGATTTGACTTCCAGCGGCTCGGGGCGCTGAGACGGGGAAGCGGGGCAGGCCGTGTTTGTGGGCTCCGTTCCGGAAATCGATCTTTAGCAGGTCCCAACTCTACATTTTCTACATTCCTATTTTGGTACATTTGATCTTATATCCCATACTGTGTTATCAACTGTGAGCTTCTAGTGTGCCAGAATTATCTGATGCCACTTCTCCGCTGCATCATTGTGTGAATATCCATTGTGGAAGTCGCTCAAAGACATCGACATCGGATATACACAACACCGTTTGGCTGATCACAGTACAGATTCATCTAGGTAGTTGAGCTACGAATCTTGAAGCGATAAGCGAAAGTTTAGCCTCTTCTTGACATACATGTATGATCTGACTCGTCAAACCACTCAAGATGGGCGATACTACACAATGATGCTATCCGACGTGTGCTCTCGCGATAGGCAGGCCGTCGCCCGACACGATAAGCCCGTTTCGTCAAACTCTGCATGTTGGAGGGACCCAATCTCTCGCAGAGAGGGAATGCGCATCTGCGTGATGACGATGGCGGGCCATTGAGCAGCGTCTCGGTACCGGACAATGGGTATTGCTACCCCAAGGATTCCTGGCAGTAACATTGTGCTCTTCCTCTTTGGTAACGTCAAGGTGTCTCCATGCGTGTCTTCATGTGATGCAAGCTCAAGCAAGCAGTCTCTTATTCATGTTTGATGATTGCCAGCTCATCAGCAGCCCGAGGCCAGACAGAATTTCACCGTCTTATTCTCGCATTGCCGCAAATACATACCTAGGTAGTAAGAGTCATATCAACGTGTCAAGAACAGCTCCTATCGACCAACATGAAAATTTTCTTGTCAGTTTTCGTCTATACCGGTTCATTGTGGAACAAGAGACCCTACAGTACATGGTCCCTTGTTAGCATTGCTGCCCAAGTCCAGTCGGTGATGCCCCCTGTATGCATCTATCAAATAGGTTGGTCCACGGCGGCGCTTAGAGAAGAGTTTGCACCAACTTGAGCGTGATATCTCTCTTGAATTTACTCTATCGTTGACTGTTTAGGAACCCTGCGATCCAATACGATCCTGCTGCATGGATTCATTCATAGTTGAATCACTTCGGGTTCTGTGTTGGCATACGCTAGTGCAGGCTTCGGTCAAACTCCCTGCATTCACATGTGTCTTCAAGACGAGAACAAGACGGACTGTTCTATGCGCCTGAGTGTTGGCAACATATTCGAGACACTTGTAGTTTCTGCTTCTCAACTAGCTACCGTGTAGCCAAGGCACGCTAGGACAACTTGTCATTGAGATATAAAGGCAACTGTCTCGTCTTGTGCTCAGGCCGTTGATGTCTAGGCATGGTCGAGACCTCCATATCTTGTATCCATTCTAGAATCGTCGAGTCTTTTCAGCTTCTTGATTTGATATCGATTACTTACACACCCACCACCTACACTGCAGTTTTGGCCCCCAACCCAACTGCATACAACAATAAGCGCAACGCAGTATAATAAAGGCTTCCGCATAAACCTGAATTGAGGGACCATACGATAATAAAAACATCCAATCCAGTTTGTACAGTCAGTACTTTTGTCTGTTTGTCTGCCAACCCGGAGCCTTGCCTAGGCTTGGAGGTCTAGATTGTGGCTGTCAGACAGTCGTCTAGACATATAATACACACGCACGAAAGAGACGGCGATCTAAAACAAGAAACCCAAGATCTTACCTTTACATCTCATGCACTGAGACACTCTTTCCATCTAAAACCTTTGCAGACGGCAGCCCAACCTCCTCGTTTACAGACCCGACCCGATTCCGGCCCCGGCCCCGGCGCTACAATCCACTCTCCCACTCCGCACAAGAAAAAAAAAAAAAGGCCGCTTTTACAGATCACCATATCCCGCGTGAGGCTCATACAAGGGTTTTCCTTGCAACAAGAGGTGATTTCCAAGGACACAGGTCAGCAGGGTCCTGTTCGCTTGTTCGCTTGCTTGAGGGCATAACCTTATCTATAGAGTCAGTACCTGCTACCGTCGTGCCCCTCCATCCCGTCTTGAGGTATTTGCTCGCCTCATTAACTGAGTGGTTGTTTTGTCGTATAAGACTCCGTTGGAGACGTCATTCGATCATCGTCAGTCAAGTCTCTAGTATAGTAGGTACAGGACCGAGGTGATCATCGCTGTACCATCCCCGTACCGGGTCGGTACCGTCCACATATTTACCTACTACCTTTATTACCTACATATCGATTTTGCGTCTGTTGCGCATTTGCTCAATCAGTCGACCAATTGATCAATCAATCTATCAATCAATCAATCAATCAATCAAGGCAGCGGAGCCTATCAAAGCCGTTCCCCCTCCGTCCCTCCGTCCCGCCGGTGCTCGCCATCTCACTTGCATCGCACCTGCTCTTTACTTTTTATCTCTCCTTCCCCTCCTTCGCTTTTTTCCCCTTCTTACTCTTCCCCTTCTTCTTCTCCTCCTTTCCCTCTTCCTTTTCTTTGTCATCTTCACTTGAATATATTCCAAGTGAACGACACAAAGACACGGAATTGATATTCAACACTATCAATCTCGACGACGAGACCCTTCCAAGTACATACTTTGGCTACCCACATTGCTTGGGTCGTCCCGGTAGGGCATTGGAAATCGACGATAAGCGGACCGAAAGGAGTTCTCTCTACCTAGGTAGGACTTCTTTTTTAACTGGTCCCTCTGCTAGGACATCTCTTCGCCTATTACGAAAAGACTATCATGACCCCAAACACCAGTCGCATATCATCCTCTCCGTGTTGGAGGTTTCTCCTCTGGATCTTGACTCCCTGACTATCGCCATCGCTTTTGTTAACTTGGGGCAAATTCACCACCGAATTGTTTCAACGACTACCACTACCAATCGCGCCACGGCCTTTTGTGCTACCTGTTGCCAGTGATTGATTCGACTCGACTCGACTCATTGAGGTGTTGTTACCTTATCGACCGGCTTGAGGCCCAAAGTTGAACCAAGCGAGAACCTGACGGAACGGCCCCGCGATTAGGCCTTGGCTTGGCCTGTCCCACGTCTGTCATCTCCTCCGCTTCTTCTTTTTTGTTTCCCTAACCCTTCTATTCCGTTTCATTCTCCTTCAATCGATCCCAGTTGGTTCAACCCAAAGGTCAGAGGCCAGCCAACGCTGGTGCCAGCGTAACAAGGGCCCAAAAGGAAAACCCTCCCCCTGGCGCCACTTCAGCCCTGACAACCCGGCCTGGACCTGACTGAACCAGGGCCCAATCGACTCCATCTTCAGTCCCCTCTCACTCCCACCTTTAGCCACTTGGGTGCATTGCATCCTGCGATGCTCTGTTGGCAGCCCCGCGTAGTATTGGATCCCTAGCAACCTAGCATTGCATACCTACCTGAGCCAGCACTTGCTTTGCAGTAGCCAGCAGAAACGGTTGCAATTTTTTCCCTACCGTTTTTTTGTCTCCCTTCTTATCCTCCTTTCTATTCGCTTCAAGCAAGGCATTGTTCTCTTGCTGTCTCTGTGCCCGGTACCTCATCCCTACACCAACTCTACCGGCCTCACCCAAGTACCTCTTGGTTCCTCCCGGTTCGGCTCGCCTCCGTCCGCCTCTTTACCCCACATAACCGCCAACCAAACCCAACGACGTTGATCGATAAGATACTTCACTACCTTTGTTGTTGACGGTCTTAGTCAAGGCCAAGACTAGAGGCTTGTTGACAACTCACCTGTTGGTTACTATCTGTCTATCCATTGTCAGAGATTGAATACTTTGACTTGACGGGGACTCTCTTTATCCCACGATATATACGTTCTACTAGACCTCAACCTTCAAGGTCTACATACACTACTTCAGCCATGCCGACGAAAAAAAGCATCCGGCGGCGGCCCGCGACGCCAAACCTCAACGTCGCTCATGCGCAAGCACAAGCTCAAGTTCAAACTCAGGTCCAGAATGAACCTCTCACCGCCGACCCAAACTCACCACCCGAGACTCCCACCACATCACCGCCCTTCTCGCGCAAGACCAGTCTAAAACCTCGGCGTCAACCAGACTTCCATGATTACTTCCAGCCTCTAGATACGGACCCTAACATTAAGCCTGTCGGCGATGGTCATCAATTCAGCTACCAGCCTTCTGTGGGCCCTGAGCAGCTGAGTCCCCGTTCATCTTCCTCATCTGGTCTGCCTGACGATAGCAGCGATGAGGACAGCAGCAGTGAAGATGAGGATGAATCGGGGAGCCCTAGCGTACGCAGCATAGGAAACGCCACTGGACCAGCTGTGTCGTCAGAGATTGACGACTCTGACGTTGAGCTTTCCGACGACACCGACAGTTCTAGTGATTCAGACACTTCTGAGTCTGACTCGGGTTCAGATTCCGACAAATCCGGCGCTACTGAAGAGGCTGAGACCTCACACATTACTGTTACATCTACGGCAACGGCAACAGTTGTTGCTTGCAACTTCACCGTCGAAGATGTTGATCCTATGGACAGCGACTGCGAAGGGCTTGATGTACTACAACCCACCGAAATTGAATCTAACCGCAGTCGCTCGAGGTCGCGGAACAGGAAAGACCACAAGACGATGGTCAAGGACTTCCGAAATCTCACATGCAGCAACGAGACGTCGGACAATGAGCAAGGTGAATATGAACTTGGTGAAGAGGAGGCACAATTTCGCAAGCGCCAGGAACAACTGAGGAAATTCCGTCGAATGAGCATGGGTAGCAGCTTCGGCAAACGAACCCACAGCGAACTCAGCGATTCAGAGGATGATGGCGAGGGACTAGACGCCAACGAAGTTGGTTCTAGCGCACGTCGCATGCGGAGGAAGATGCACCGCACCAGCCTATTATTCCACGACCCGCCTCCTGCACGAATCGAGGAGCTCGAGGAGCCCGACTCGAGCGAAGACGAGCTCGTCGCACATGAGCATCTTGCCAGAGAACTGCCCTACTGGGCCATTGAGATTATGGAGATGGACTCAAGCTCAAGTTAGAGCTTGAGTCCCTGCAAAACACCATATCAGCTTCCACAGCCGTCATGCCACCCCGACCGCTACGAGCATGATGATTAATGACATTACGAGGATGAGAAGCGACTAGGGTCCCTCTGACGAAGACAACGACTCACCATTTAGAACCCATGCGTATGACACCGCCTGCACCGACCAGCTAGCCCCAGAGTTTACCAGGATCCTAGGTAACGGGCGGTATGGATTGCGCCCGCCTTGCCTAACGCATATGGTTCGTTCATGTATCAGGCGGGTACCGAAGGATGAGCGAGCTATCTGACGAGGAAATCATGTTGAACGTTTTTGCATAGAATTAGCATCAAGGCCCAAGATGGCAGGCCGAGTATGGGATTGTCATTGGATTTCATTGCATTGGGATACCTTTTAGACTGTTACTATATGTCAGTTTGTTAGCTGAAGGCATACGATGGAAAGATGTTTGAGCATAGAAGAAAGATTATTATGCGGATAAAATAGGGGTATAATTCTAGCACGCAGCTCGAAAGCGCCGCTTTGGCATTTTATCTTTGTTGTCATGAAAGCAGTTATTGACTGGGATAGATTAAGTTTATCTTTTCATGTCCCGCAACTGCCAATATTCTTTCACCAATCAAACGACCAATAACCCGTATCATACGCTATTCTGACATAGCGCCATTGAGGAAACAGTATCATTTATTACTAAGAATTGAGTTTGTATTTTCTGATTCTTAGCCCTGGAACAAGCTTACCTAGTGTAAGTGATGGACGTCTTGGCTTGCTTGATCAACAAACACGTGGGATAGGTACGTAGTACAAATCCAAGCTGTATTGAAGGTGGGGGGCTTATCGATAACGCGTTGATTGTTTTGGAACTCCACCATCGTCAACACAAGTCACTGTCTTGCAGCATCGCAACTCAACTGAGCTCAGTTAATCTCCCAAAGCTCTGGGCAGCTTTTTTCCTTTTTTAAAAAAAAAGAAGAAGAAGAAAAACGCTTCCAACTTCATATTTTCTTCTTATAACAAAGTCACCAGTCCATATAATCGATATTGTAGCAGGGTGAAAAGGACCGCCCATCATGTCGCTCATCTCTGCGCATCTCGAGCAAATCGGCTACTCATGCCATGGCATTGACTCCCTGCCGTAAGTAACAAGCCCATCGCTTTCTGTCTCACCACTTACCTTGGCTCTCAGATTCCCTCGACCAAAGATCTTCACCAACGCCCTCCTCTCCAACCACGACATCACCTCTCTCATCCGCGACACAGAAGCCCACGAGCGCGCCCTCTTCTCCGTGCCACCGCCTCCACCGCCCTCAACAACCCCGAAGCCCACCGAGCCCGAGAAGAAGAAGTCCTCGGGCCGGCGACAGACTGTCTTTAATGTGGCGTCTGGCGAGGTCACCACGGGACCCCCGCCGCGCACCGGCACGCATCCCCGCCGTCAGACGGCCGTGGCGGCTGTGCTGGGCGGACAGATGCACGAGGAGCTGCGGCGCGGCGAGGCAGACCGCAAGGGTGATGTGGATGTGAATGTGCTACTTCGCGGCGCGGAGAAGCTCTGCGGCGTGTATGAGTTGCCTGGCGCACGGGAGCGCATCGCTGCGCTGAGGAGTAAGCATGCGCATGGGAAGAACACAGCGGCGTACTACGAGGCAAGGGTTGCGGAACAGGCGGAGCAGCTGGCGAGTCTGGACCATCGGGACTGGTACGAGGAGGAGGAGGAAGAGGAAGAGGGTGATGTTTGGACGGAGGATGATTTGAGGAGAGAGGAGGAGGAGGCCAAGGAGATGGAGGTCAAGAAGAGGGAGTTGCAGGTGAGGTTGAGACAGATGGAGAAGGACTTGGGAGGGCTGATGAGGATGTGAGATGATACCCTTATGAGATATGAAGATGGTTGATACAAAAACTGTAACACCTATCCTTGTTGTTTATGATATAGCAAAGTTATAAGTCTACTAATTCTGCAAGAGCATCTTCTCGCGCCAGGACAAGCTTTTGCAAGAACTCTGCAGCATCATCTGCACCATCTACGACAAACTTGTCATTGATGATATACTGCGGGACGCCCTTAATGCCCATCCTCTGCGTCTCAAGCACCTCAGCATCAACCTCCTCGCCCCCATCATCGCCCTCCAACCACGTCCTCGCCCGTTCCTTATCAACACCCGCCCTCGCCGCCGCATCAGCCAAGTCCTCTCTGCTAGTGATATCCCCTCCCTCCTCAAAATACATCCTCATAACCTCCACTGCAACCTCCATCTCAAGCCCACACTCCTTGCCCAGCTTCTCCAGCCGATGCGCATCTCTGGTGTTACCGACCGTCGAGTCAAAGTTGAACTCGAAGCCTTCTCTTTTTGCGAAGCCGTTCAGACGCGCTTTGACGGAGGAGACTTGCTCGACGCCCCATTTAGACGCTATCTTGGAGACGAGGGGCTGCGTGGTTGCGTGAGGGTCGAGCTGGTAGGCGTGCCATTTTGTGGTGATGGTGTCGTGGGAGGAGACGGTTTTGTGGTAGAGGGTGATGGCGCGGGAGAGACGGAGGGCGCCGATGTAGCACCAGGGGCAGACGGGGTCGGAGACGGCGGTTATAGAGATTGTAGGCATGTTGTTGTTGCTTGGGTGTGATATAGTGTTGTGGTATATATTGTTGCGGGAATTGGGGACTCGTGGAAAGACGCTGATGAACAAAGGCAGATGAGAATAGTTTCAGGGCCAAATACGTGCGAGTATGCCCGTATTAATACTAGATGCCAGAAAGTCTTGATTCTAGAGAACCCTGGGCCTCTACGATGGGTTCTATATAGCCTCATCAACGGCGGAACTCCGCCCGCTAACCCAGGGGGTGAGCGAACTTCGGCCTCAGCGTAAGCATTCCAGACCCAACCAATATTCTCAAGAGCAAGGGATGAACAGTTCTATGCCATAGTTCATACAGTTGGAGAATTTTCTCCGGGTATCATTGTTCTATCTTTATTCAAAACTCATACGCTTATCATGCTTCATCAATGTCTACGGCTTTGCCGCCCATATGGTTCATGTCTATGTACTGCTCTCGCTCTTTGCGAACGACCTCCGGGACGATAAAAGTCTCCACGTCGCCTAGTGAACTCCAAATTATGGTCGACCTTGGTTTGGTTTCGCTCCTGTTGCGAATCTATGCTTGGGTCATCATCCCGTTCAGATCCAGCCCAAGAAGTGCTCGATGTAGATGCGTCATATTGCACGGCTCTATCCCAGTCCGACAGTTTCGTAAACGGACTTCTAAGCCAAGCTCTTAGTTCGTGTAAAAAGAGACGTGTATTCTCTCGTCCCAGGAAATCTGCAATCATATCCTCAGCCTGGCCGGCGCTGCCCATGATATCAACGGATTTCAGGACAGCAATAATGTACTCGAGGAGGAACTCGGCATTATTTGCCCTCCGTCTCTCTGCTGGAGTTCTGGAGTTACTATCTCCAGACCGTGGCTCAGCATCATCTGCATCGGGCGTCAGGAACGAAAAGACCTGTAATTCTCGCCTAATCCACATCCGCGCGCGAGACACTAGCTCACTGTCTGCACAGAAAGCAGCTGGCGTCAATTCGCGATAACGAGAGAGACGATTTGATCCAACGTGTTTCGAGTATCGATTGTAGCGGTAGATATCCCTCCGGCGGGCGATCTCATCAGAGGGGCTCAAGTTGGCTGTCTCGTAGCGCGATCGACGGGCATAAGGGCGGCGTCGCGGAGGCAGTTGACGAACTGAATACGGCGCATATGGCCTTGCATCAGGTCGTTGGTTCTTTTCTTCCGGCGCAGGCTTGGGAACGGTATATGTTTTTGCGACAGGTTCGTCGAGGGCGTGGCGAACTTGAGAGACGACGGCTTTACAGAGAGGGCATTTCGGTGATTGCTCGAGCCAGCTGAGAAGGCAGAGATAGTCAAAGTTTCGGTGTTGGCAAGGAACTGCCTCGCATATTTCTGTAATGCTCTCAAGACAGATGACGCAGCAGTCAGTGGCGTCTTCTTGCCGTATCGCGATCTCGTCGAGGGTGCTTTGGAGAACTTGGCGCTGGAGATCGTCTGCAGGTTGGTCCGTTTCCATAGCGGGTTGTGAGGATTGCGCAGATCAAGTACGAGGCTTTGCCTATCCAAAAGACCACTCGATGTGAAATGAATGTTGTTGATCCAAGTTGCGATAGGATGAAAGGATAAATCGATTAGAAATGGACGGAGTACGTACCGTTGATGGTCGGAGCGGGTGGGCCCGTTAGTCCCGCGCCTTCCCTGCAACTGCCCATGACGTGCGGTGGGTGCGTGCCCCCCATGCCTGCCATTTTCGCGTTGAGTGGTTCGCGTCCCACATTGAAATCCGTCGCGTTTTGTCTTGAATCGCGATACTTGATTCCACCATCTTCCTTATTTTCATGAGCATATCGTTTTTCTGTCCATTTGCTCATCTCAAACCCCAATTCTGCTACTAATTGCTGGTCGATATACATACAACAATGGACGAAAACACAAAAGCCGAATATGAAACTCAATCGCAGCAGCTGCGCGTCGAGCTAAAAACTTGGGAGACAGACTGGGCAAAGACACACCAAGGCAAGAAGCCCGGAAGAGGGGATATCAAAGCAAACGAGGATATTGGTAAGTATTCTCTGGGCAAAGAAAGTCTCCCACTCTAACAACGTGTCAGCTTCAAAATATAAACAATACAACAGGGTTCGAGACATACTCTCGGGCAAGATTCCGCCCCCATCAAAAGACGACTCAACCCTCAGAAAGCGAAAGCCCGATGCTCTGTCAGCACAAACCCCTACAAAACGCACCAAACACATCGAAACACCATCAAAGAACCGTACCCTGAACCATGATGAGGAGTTGATGAATTCACCAGCCATCTCACGCAAACTATTCAGTCCCGCATCGGTGACCTCAGTGGGCCCGACACCACAAAGAGATGGCCGCGTCCTCGGACTATTTGACTTACTGGTGGAAAAAGAGCTCGGAACACCATCGAAGAAGGACTCTGCAACCAAGACAGAAGCTACACGAAAGGTGAACGCAACTCCAAGCAAGAGATCGTCAACCATGGATGACGAGGAGAGCGAGAAGCTTGGCCGAACGCCCATGTCGTCTAGCAAGCGACAAAGGCTGAACTATTTTATGACCCCATTGAAGAACCGCGATGGAAACGTGGACGCGGTGACGCCCTCTTCGGTCTCAAAACTTCAATTCGACACACCGGCATTCTTGAAGCGCAATACCCTTCCAGTCCTTGACGAGAACGGTGATTTTGATGCTCCAGCACCCTTACGACTACCGCGTAAACCATTTACAAGGGGTCTGAGTGAAATAGTTGCAAGCCTTCGAAAAGTCGAGGAGGAGAACTTGGACGATGATTTGGACGCATTGCGCGATGTCGAAGACGAAGGCATGGGCGAACCGAAACCCAAGACATTGTTCCCACCCAAACCAAAGGACGACATACTGGTCGAAGACACCCAAACTCGTCAACTACCACTTGGTGGTTTCGATGATGAGGCTCTGTACGATAGTCCCGTGGAAGACGGGGCTGATCGCAACGGCAATCCTATGAGAACATATAAGAAGAAGGGTCAGAAACGAACGACAAGAATGGCCAAGATGCGGCCAACCCGGACTAAGCGGCCCGAAAACACGGGAGGAAACCCTCACAGCGATGTGGAGAATGAGGATGCCATCCCTAAGACACAAGCTGGTGTTGACGATGCCGGGTCTCACTTTGATGAGTTGAGCGAGAAGAAGAAGCCTGCGGTGAAGAAGGAAAGCACAGTGAAGAAGGCAGCACGAAAGGTCAATGAGTTGGCTCACGCAAACTTTCAACGATTAAAGCTTAGGAATCATGGAGCCAAGGGCGGGCCAGGTTTCAACAGTAGATTCCGTCGACGGCGATAAGCATGTTTTTGGTCAAACACGAAAGAGTTATCATGAGATGCATTGCATGGCGTTCTGGTTCAAGGGATATATACCAAGAGATTCATATCATAGAAAGGTTCTTAATGGAGCAAATTTCAACATGTCTTTTGAGTCGTTTCCGTCCTTGATAGCTTATTTGGTGCAGGTTCATAAAAATAGAGGAAAAGAACACGTACTGCCCAGATAACAAAAACAAAGACTTTGATAATATCTGTCCATTCGAGCCTATCTTTATAAATAGGTAGGTATCAACTTATATCCTGAAGTCCATGTAAACCAGCAATTTAATCCCTTGACTAAGCGCGGTATCCGTCTTGGGATTAGCGTGCTCCGGTCGCTAGTAAACAAGCCAAAAAATTGTCAGTCACTACCTATTCACTGCTCTCATCAAACAAAGAATCGCAACTAAACCAACCAATTCCACTCTCTTTTTCAATTTCATCAAATGGCATCAAGTGCGCACTCCTGGGTTGAATTTTCTTTGTTATAGACGGATCGAGGAGTCGCATTGTTGGAGCACACGCGTATCACATCTCACCTTCTTTCTAAGCGCGTCACACCAAAGAAATATATACATCTTTGTCTGCGCCTCGTCTCATATTTCATCGCCTTTTCTTCTCGACGGCGCGTATCGTGGGGATATGAAGTTTCAATCTTGGCTTGTCATATGAAGAAGTTCTGTTTTTCTTTTCCCTTCATCGAGTTGGGCGAGGTATAGAACGTTTGTTGTTGCCTTGAAACTAAAGTTCTTTATCAACCACTTTCTCCCTCCGTTTTTCATTGTCTCTCGTCAAATATAGACTGCTATGATCTTGCAATAGCATGGGATTAGATTTTCGACATGCCGGTAAGAACAAAGCCTCAGAGGAAGACGACATGATTGCTAACATTATTATCAGCATATCGATCTAGAGGAAGAGGACGGAGCCTGTCTTCCACCAGAAGTTTTAAACAACCCTGATATCGACTGGATCCATTATTTGGAACACAGCAACGCACTAGACGATATAATTGAAGATGCTTTTGCTCCGCAAGAGCCGCATACGAATGCCGCTCATGACTCTCCTCGAATGTGGACCAAGTTTGGTGAAATGGAGGAAGAGGAGCGGTCGAGTGTCATGGAGCAGGTCGATCTATCGCCAAGTTCCCCTACCCAGAGTCCTCCAAACTATTGTTCAAGTCCTGCGGATCTTTTCGAGGGTATCGACGTTGAAATGCTGGGCGTTGTTGACCCAGATATCAGAGAGGAAGAAGACCTTGACCTGACAGTTGGCGGTGCAGATGCTTCAGCCGAGGCACTGCAGCAGGAAGACATCACAGTCCTCGAAGCAGAGACCCCCAACATACCTCTAAGTAGCGCGGTTAGGGTTGAGCTTCCAGAAAGCCTCCTTCTAATACCAAGGTCCTGCTACGAACCTTTCGAATCTGGCGTGCCAATCGTTGAGGAGGACGAGGCCGTCGCTCAACTCTTCGAGGCGGCGAAACAGGCGGGTCAAGATGTCGATGATTTTGTTGAGTTCCAGCTTAACGATTTTGCCATTTACAGCGATCGTCACAGATACGAGCAGGAGATGTGTTCTCTCCATCGCCTCGATACCAAGACAGGCTACAGCAACTTCTTCTTCGACGGCAAGTTGAGTGTTGGAGATACGGCCTTCTTCGTTCGCCACGTTCGCATTGGTGCGCTTCCTATCGGCGACTACGGCACTTTGTCCAAGCATACAGTCCATGATAAGATCTGGGTCCAATCAGACTTGAACTCGAAGCGCGAGATATACTACCGCTTGAATCGTCCTGCTAAGGAGTACCGGCGGTTCTTCAACCCATTCTTATGGGTGGCTAATCTGGCCAAGCACTTCGTCGACTGGCTTAAGGTGATGGGAGAGAGCGGCAACGATGTGACGATCTTCCATTTTCGTTCAGCCTTCAGCAACTGGCTGGCCAAAACGCACGAAAAGGCACCGAGTTTTCTCTCCTGGAGGGAACAACACCCAAGCGAGGATTTCCGGACGTCCACAGTCGCGAATTTGGCATTCTTGCATAAAGAAGCTGTTGGCGTGTTGGGATATGCTAAAACATACAAACACACTTTATGGGCGGAGATCTGGGAGTTTCGACGGTATGAGAGGTTTCCGAAGCAAAAGGAGGTGAAAAGGGGGCCTCAAAAAGCATCAAAGAAGTCAAAGAGTCGAACCGAGTCATCTGAAGATGACAGTCTCGAAGGAGGAGCCGATGATCAGTCGAAAGGCGAAACGAAGAACACAGCCGACGTTCCACCGACTGTCGTTACGCAGTATATGTACGACTGCTTTAACCATCTTCCCTTTGGCGATCGCCTCCAGGCCATGCCTCTAAGCAAAAAGACGCAGTCTCTTCAAAACGAACTGATCCAACAACGTCACCTCGAGCTTCCCACGCCGGTCCACGGCGGTGGTAAGGCCATATCGACGGCTGAAAGACGACAGGTTCAAGCCATCCACCCGGGTGACACTATATCAACACAGCGAGATGGCGAGGAGTCTGGTACAAAATGGCGGCGCGATATCTCCCACGGGTTTCACGACGTGGACCGTTGGTTTGCCCTGGTGCAACGCGTACACGTCGACAAGCGTGGCCGTCACGCCTTTGATGTCATTTGGTACTATCGACCCGTCGACACCCTCTGTGGCGTGATGAAGTATCCCTGGAACAATGAGCTCTTCCTCTCAGACCATTGCTCTTGTGATGAAACCGCGAAGATCCGCGAAGATCCGCGAAGATGAGGTCTTGGGCGTGCACAATGTCGAGTTTGGAGGAACGTCCGTAACCACGGCTGAATTCTTTTGCCGTCAGACTTATATCTGTGCTGAGCGGAAGTGGATAACCCTTGAGAAGGATCATCTCAATTGCTCTCATACACGCAGGGTACCTGAAGTGCCAGACTTCAGACCTGGTGAGACTCGGCTCGTTATACTCGATCAGGCGAGCGGACGCTCTGAACCTTGCGAGTTCATAACATCATATGAGGAGACCGGCAGCAGAATATATAGGTTTAGAAGATTGTTGAGACGGAATCAAGTTGATCCCCAAACCTCAACTCGACCGAATGAATTGGTCTACAGCGAGAATCTTGTCGAAGTCAAAAAGCGACGCATACTCGAATCCTGCTACGTTCGCTTCTTCAAGGCCGGAGGGACGATACCAGCTCCTTATGACCGCAATGGAGTAGGCGGATTCTTTTACATTACGCATGAGGAGGTTTCTGACGGAGAGACTGGCACAAAGTCCTATGTCCCTCTTGAAGGTTTTCCGTCCTCGTTACAACAGGGGTACGATCCATCCGAGCCCATCCAGCGACTGCGAGGTCTGGATCTCTTCTGCGGCGGAGGTAACTTTGGACGCGGACTAGAAGATGGAGGAGGAGTCGAGATGCGCTGGGCTAACGACTTCAACGAAAAAGCCATGCATACATATATGGCCAATACTTCAGATCCAGGGGCTGTGTCACCTTTCCTTGGTTCGATAGACGACCTGCAGCGCCTGGCTATTCAAGGAGACTTCGCAGACAATGTCCCTCCGGTTGGGGACGTTGACTTTATCTCAGGGGGCAGTCCTTGTCCAGGTTTTTCTCTATTGACAAACGATAAGACGACTGTGCTTCAGCGAAAGAACCAGTCTCTTGTCGCCGCCTTTGGATCATTCATCGACCTCTACCGTCCACGCTATGGTCTCCTTGAGAACGTTCCTGGCATCGTCCAACGAAGGGCCAACCGTGACCAAGACGTCTTCTGTCAACTCATCTGCGCCATCGTCGGTCTCGGCTATCAAACGCACTTCTTCTTTCTGGATGCTGTATCCTGTGGATCACCTCAACGCCGTGCTCGCGTATTCCTTGCCTTTGCTGCGCCGGGTCATCGACTCCCTCGTCCTCCGCACCCGACTCACGCTCACCCTGAGCGCACCAAGACCCTTCGCCTTGGTAATCTCCCTACTGGGGAGCCTATGGCGGAGCGTATAATGCCTGTTGCTACGCCGTTTGACTTTGTCTCTGCCCACGCCGCTACGGTTGATCTTCCACCCGTCTATGATTCCAAACCAGATATATGCGTACCATACCCCGACCATCGCATCTCCATCGGTATAACGACAAATCTGCGTCACAAAATCAGCCTTATCCCCACTCAACCCCGGGGCATGAACTTTGCCCAAGCATGGTACGGTCTCGACCGCAAGAAGGCCGGCTCAGGCGTCCTCACACCCGCCGATCGTCTCGTCTTCCCCGAAAACAAAGTCAAGATGAACCGAAGCAGTCCCGGGTCCAACGCGTACGGTCGACAGCGTCCGGATCGCCTCATAGAGACTGTCGTCACGAGCCAAAGCCCTGCCGATGCAAAGAACGGCAGGACGCTGCACTGGCGCGAGAACCGTGTCCTGACCATCATGGAGGCACGCCGTGCGCAGGGCTTCCGTGATCATGAGGTCCTGCTCGGTCTTTCTCCAGACCAATACAAGATTGTCGGAAACAGCGTTGCTCGAGAAGTGGCTGTTAGCCTAGGCGCCGTGTTCCGCGAGGCCTGGGCCCAGAGCCTTGCGGATGAGTGTCATGTACAGGGCAACGCTGATGCCACTATATGGCCTTGTGAAGCTCCAGCGCGGATGGGAGTCGAGGTTTCTCCCTCTGTCAACATAGAGAAACTTTCATCTGAAGCAACGTCGCTCGATACTGAGATGCTTTCGCGCTCACGGAGTCGATCGCGACTTAGCCAGACTCCCTCTACACCAGGCTCGACTCCCCTAAGGAGCAGTAGTTCTAAACGTCGTCCCACCACTGTCGAGACGAGAGCTTCGAAATCACCAAAGGCTGAAAGACACGATAGCCCAAGCAGGGCGATATCGACCGCTTCGGGGCGTACTAGACCAAGTCGACTTAAACAAAGCATGACGAATGAGTAGTCTTGGAAATAGTTTATAAGATATTGGTTTAAGAGCGAAAGAAGAAGAGCGACCCATCTTGGAGAGATTTTGAGATGTAAAACAGGACTGTTCTCGATCTTGAGGGTAAATCAGAGAGGTCCAGTGGCGTCTGTTATAAAGGCAATGCACTTATTATAGAATCACCAGATACCCAAAGCCAACATCAGGCATCAGTTCAACAGTTAAAAGAAGTCATTATCATTGGTCTCGCCAAAAAGAAATACTCGCTACTCGCTAATGTAGTTTCAACTGTCGAAAGATGTGCACCTCAGAACCCAAAACTCCATATCAACCTCCACCATGCCTAGATGCTCATAATGTGTCAACCCCTAGATATCCCCTTGTAATAAAAGACTAAATGTGACGTAAAAGCGCAACCCAAAATACTCTCACTCTAAATTACTCCGATGTCTCTAGATCTTTGAGGGTCATCACCTTGGCTCCCATGGGAATCTGCCCACCACGCATCTTAATGCCAACATAAGGGACGCCAGATGCTTGTCCCAGGATGGTCACTAGTTCGCGTCCCGAAACAATAAGATCATTGCCGGTGTAGCCTTTGATGGCGCATTCCTTGAATATATGACCAATCAGCCGCTCACCGAGAGTTTCTATGCTGCGGCCGCTAGCCCAGCCTTTGTCGTTGCTCAGACGCTGCAACAGAGAGAAGAGAGAAGTGCGAGTGTTGGTCTCCATCTCGGGCGTAGGCTGGATTGTGATGCCAACCTTTGCAACAACTTGCCGTAGCTGCTCAATACACTGCTCAGTTCGAAGAGAGCGGAAAGTGAACTCAGTTGCGAATCGACTCTTAATTCCCTGGTTACTGCGCAAAAGACGGTCCATGTCTTCCTCATAACCCGCCAAAACAATGATAAGCTTGCGGGCGAATTGAGGCTTTGTCACAGCATCAACAAGCTCACTGACTGCCTCTTCGGCAAACGAGCCACGACTTCCAGTTAAGCGATACGCTTCATCAATGAAAAGAACCTTGCCAAGAGCGGATTCGAGCAAGCGGCGTGTCTTGGGACCAGTTTGACCACAATATTCACCGATAAGCTGCGATGCCGAAACATCTACGACATCCGGGGCAGAAAGCAAGCCCATATCGTAGAAGATTTGGCCGAGCTTCCTTGCCGTTGATGTCTTACCAGTCCCAGGCGGGCCCTTAAAGACATAAGTAAACGGCACATATGGCCGTGGGTCGACATTGCGTAGTCGCATGCCTTGTACCATGTACTGGTAAGATTCGAATTTGGAGATGATTTCCTCAAAACCGACAAAATCGTTGAATAGGGCTCGAGTGTTCGACACGGCCTGCGACAAGCGGTCATAGTTGGCATCGAAATCCTGGGGCTCCAGAGGAAGAACGTCGAGGTCCTCGTCTTCAGATTTTATCTCTTTGGCAACACGACGCAGACGGGCTAAGATGGCCTTGGACAAGAGGTTGTCCACCTCACCTCCATTACCAAAATTGGGTCGAACAGAGGCTCGTCTCAGAACCTCCATAGCAACCTCTCGAGCCTTGTCGGTAGCCACTAGCTTCTCCTTTGCCATCTTGAGGTCTAGCACTTTGCTCAAGGTTTCTTCGCTAAAGTTCTCGAATACGAAAGCCGTGTCAAGAGGGAATCTTCGAGCCAACCCGGGGTTGGCATTGGCATACATCTCCTTCATCTGCTCGGAATACCCGCAGAGGATGACACACCTATCTTCTCCAGCAGCACCTGTGACCTCGGCAACAATAGTGTCAATGATGGCGCCCCTAAAATCGCCGTTCTTTGAACTGCCACTGCTGCCGTTGGTACCTGGATCAAGCATGTGAGCGTCGTCAATGATCAGAACGTTGCCCTTTGCTTCCCGCAACGCCTCCTGAGTGTTGTTTTCGGATCCTCCGATATAGCGGTCCAGAAGATCAGCAGGACTCTTTGTGATAACCTCGCCCTTTGACAGAAGGCCGAAATCTGCCAGAATTCTACCGTAGAGCTTTGCAACTGTGGTCTTTCCAGTACCGGGGGCTCCCAGAAACACGCGGTTTGGTGAGACGTGTAAGGGGTCATCTCCGCGCATCTCACGGATGTAGTTCTGGTTCACTTGGTTCACCACAGAGAGAATTGCTTCCTTCACGTCTTCCAGTCCGACAAGATCTTGAAGCTCTTTCCAAGCTGGGCTCTTGTCCGGGCCCAGCGAGGGTTTGTTGCCGAGTAGGTCCTCTTTGGTCATCTTGAAGTCCTCCAGGTAATTACCATCCTTGCGAGCCTGCACAAAACGGCCGACCTGTCGCCTGCAAGCTTCCAGGAAAGCCTTTCTTACAGGCCAAATGTTGCCAAAAGTCTTGTCGTTGGCACCTTGTGTAATTCTGCGGATCAAGATTTTGACATAGTGGCCATCATAGCCGCCCTCGACCTCCATCCTATTCTTGAACCACTTGCGCATCATACCATGGAAAACCATCTGCAGCTCTTGTGGAGTATAGTTGGGCAGCTTTAGGACGGGGAAGTGATTTGTAACTTCAGCGCTGTAACCCAGTTGATCGGACAGGCCCCATTCACCATTCCCAGCCAAAATGATGACTACCTTTCCAGGTAGGTCTTGTGAGCGTACATAAAGGCTCCAGAGGTTACACTCGTCGTTATTCATGAGATGAGCATGGTCGATAATAGCGATCTAGACAGATTAGCGATCCTAAAACTCAGACTACGGGGCAATTGGCTTACACAACCGCCACAGGCGTTGCAAGTGCTGTGAATAGTGCTAAGAGTTGATGTCTTGGACATGTTGTACGCCGAGAACCTGTTAATACCAGGGAAAATGCCGTTTCTTTTGACGACACCGAGAGACACGAGGAATTTGGCATAGAGACGGGCCAGCATCGTCTTGCCAGTTCCTTCGCTACCCATAAAGACTGCATCAAAGTTCTCCTTCTTGAAATCAGTCTCCCGCCTTTCGGAGGCCTTGACTTTGGCTTTTGTGTTCAGAAAGAAAGCCTTGGCTTCTTCTAGGCCAGGTAAAGACATGATTCGGTCAAGGTATTTGTTTTCTGCCTTTTCCACCTGCTTCTGTCGCAGCCATTCAACTCGTGAAGGAGATTCGTCTTGGCAGTCCTCGGGTTCTAAGCCGTCAATCGATTCGTTGTCAGAGTCGTCGATATCTTCTTGCTGCGATTTCCTGGGTCCATTAGTAAAGATCATTGGTGTAGGCCCAGGTGTCACATACTCAATCTCATCTAGAAGCTCTTCCATTTTTTGGCAAAGATCCAGAAATCCTGGCTCTGCCAGGACAGGAGGCTCCTCTTCCACAGCAGGCGCATCCTCAGGTTCTGAATCCGATTCATCGTCAGTTTCATAGGGGAGGTCGCCATATAGCTTCCCAAGACCAAACATGTCCATGTTTTCGTCCAGTGCATCTTGAATCTCGTCATCTGTAGATTCTGCAGTTTGAATTACAGGCTTGGAACGATTGCGCCTCTTTCTCGGCCTGCGGGGTCTGCGGCTGCGACTGCGACTGCGACTGCGGCTGCGACTGCGACTGGGAACAAGGCCAAGAAGACGGCTCACGAGGAAATGGGGCTCATCTGTCATATAGTACTTTGCCCATGGGGGATACGTGGATTTGGGCTTGAGACCCAGCAGCCAAGTGACAGAAAAGTTGAAGTCTGTGGATTCATGCGCCATCATTGCATTGGGGCTGGTTTGTCTTGCTCTAAGATAAAGCTACAGCTCGAAAGTCGAGTTTTTGAGAGCTAGCTAACTGGCAGGTGAAGCCAAGTACGCAAACACGCGACAGCAGAAGCTTGGGAGACGACGAGCACACGATGGTCGGGGAACGGGTGCGACGGATGCGGCAGCCGGAGCGGGGGCGGGGCAGCAGGAGGAAAGGTAGTCAGTCAGTCTGTCAGTCAACGGGAACGAGGCACAATCGTGGTGAAATGGCGTGCGATGGAATAAGATGGCGGGAGGTGTCGACGCTGTGGTGCACAAGAGACACTCAAGACTTCGGATTAAGAGACGCAAGATAAGATGAGGTTATCGTGTAATAGTACAGTACGGGCGCCGGAGGCTATCAAGGTGAGTCTCAGGATGCGGAGGAGTGAGGAGAGCGGAGAGCGGAGGTGAAGGAGGAGAGAAGATGAGAAGTTCAGATTAAGGCTCAAGGCAACAGAAGCTGCCTACCTGCCTGCCTGCCCTTGACACGCGTTTGAAGTTGACTCTGACCGCAGGCAGCCAATGGTTCCGTGTCCTCTCGGACGCCGCCTGCACTTGCGTTGCTTTCCTTTGATTTGCACGCGAGCGGGAACGGAATTGAGGCAAGTACAGTCATACGGGGGTCTGACTGACTGCCTTGCCAGGGTCCGTGGGGTAGGTACTTGGAGTCGTCGCTAAGATACCTGAAGCAAGCTGAAAGAACAGTGCAGCATGGATGGCACGGAAGCAGCTTGACAAGTATCTCGACCCTGAAAAGCGGAAGGCACTCCAACCTAGGTATTGAGGAGCTAACTAGGGGTTCTGGGCAACAAACTCAACAACAAAAAAGCTAGTGGAGACCATCTATCTAATCATGTTACCAGCCTCTCTCTCCACATCCGCCTTGCTCTTGTTGAATAACATCCCTTGTCTCCCGCCAGTTTTCCCCTACAACAAGGGCGGTTGCCTCATGCACTGCCACGGGACAATGGCACATTGGAGGGAATGGAGCGCCTCAATGCCCAACTAAGGGCTTTTATTGGCTGTTGTTGCCTAGGTGGCTCGGCGACTTACAGACCTACAGTTGATGTCTAACAAATCCTATGCACGTTATGCTCTAATATCTGGTTATGGATTGTTTTTGGCCACTTGACTCGTTGGGGCAGGGCACTCAAGTTCATAACAAGCTGTATCCGCATCTATGTTGAAACTCTCTACCTAGGCATTGTCGTGTTATCAAGCTGACAAGGCTGAATATCCAACACGACTCCGCCGCCAATCAACGCAATAAACGTGCCAGCGCAAGCCCCGACCCGCTGCTGCCGAGCTGCATCCCGCGGGGTGGTATAGCCCACCGGAGGCCGAATCAACCATTGAGAGCATACGGAGGCTGCTAAGAGTACGCCGAGGTCCCACTATTCCGCTGTTCAAGGATTTGGCGATTCAGCGGGGTGGCAGGGTGGGTGCTCGCCCTGCTGTGGTCGGCGGTGGGGCCTCAAAGACGACAGACAGCACGACGAGAAGACTCACATGAAAGAATGATGATGATATGAGCTCTGCAAGCTTGAATCGTACAGTGACACTCGTAAAGTTGAGAATGAACTTTATCAAGAACTTTATTGAGATGCCGGCAAAGTAGTCTAACCGTCGAAATCCATAGGTAGCCGCCTCAGGTGGCTGAGCGGCTGAGAAAAGGCCTGGCTCAGAAGAGTGAGGCGAGCTCTAGCAACGAAATAATTAATACCTAGACAGCCGGATGCTACTTTGTCACACATCAGCTTCCCATACTCGGGGGTTCAACCGTTGCCAGGATTTGCTAGGTCCATCAAAACCACTCACTTATCGGCATTGCTTCAACCGGAGGAAATACTCCAGGGTAGCGCGGACACTTAAAGGAAAGCCCAGATTTCCATTTGACACACGCTCGGACTAACAGCTTCTAGTTGCAAGCCGGTGTACGTTAAAATCGACGATGCATAGTAGGGCTGACCCAGTTGACTTCAAGAGTACCGCGTTCTGCGTTCTGCGTAGGTATTCCGAGATACCAGCCAGTATTACAGCGCGAGAATCACCTTCATGCAGGAGACGAGAGCGCCGTGTATTGTCTTCGATTGGGATGTACCCAAAACGTCATGACACCCTTCGTCCATTTGTGACAGGCACATGATGCTTGACCCAGATCACTCACAGAGCTCCGGCCAAGATTTGGCCCGGTGGTGAGCTATTCCGAAACCTCTCGTTGCTTATTATTGTGAGCTCTCACAAAGTGATGCCTACGATGTGTATCACGTCTCACTATACACAGAGAGCTGACGACGTCGTTGCAGTTGGTCAGTTGGTCGAACTCAGCAGCGCGACCAAGTCTCACTCGCTCGTTGAAACCTAGAAGCCAAGGATTCCAGGCTCTGTCTAAATCAACGAGAGAGCATGAACTAGACCAATGCCACGCCCTGCATGTGAGCCTTATTACTATGCCAACAGCCAAGACTTATTCCCTTGAGACACTGATGATCGGATGATGTCTGATTCGCAAAGTGAGATAACGGCCATCACGCGACTACAAGATCGCCTTTGAGATATTGGGCAAGCCTCAAAAGGATCCGTTGGGGTTGGAAGACATGTCTAGACTGGATAGAGAAAGCTCATCCATCCTACGGGAACATTGGGCGTCAAGACTGTACGCAATATTACCCAGGTCTCGTGCCTGCGGCTCCGTCGTCACCATCTCTGTGCCTGAGACATATAAGCACGACATGTCATTGCTTGGCAGGAGATCATACCAAGTATCTGCTCAACGCACGGCAGATCCGCGATGTCCGGGTCCAGATGTGAGGGATCGCCTGGAGGGAAGAGACGACAACGCGAACCTCGATGAGACATGCAGCCCTCCTTCAGAAACAAGGTTGAGTCCTGCAACGGCGATCCACCATGCAGATAGAAAACGACTCATCATACATGATCAGTATCTTTTGTTCCACTTGGAGCAAATGGTTTAAGGGCTAAATCGATCAGCTCAAGGGGCAGATGCGGCATTGGCGTCTGCAGCAGGACCATCGGACCCGATATTCCCAGATGTCCTGGAGTAAACCGGCACATGCCTTGGGTGGTGGGGAGGTGTGTAGATGAGGCTACATGGTTGCTTTTTTCCCACGTCTGGCCTCGCTCATGAACACTGAGACTCAAGATTCAGCTTTAGCTACTAGGTAACACCCTCGGGTTTTCCAGTGCAGCGGAAGGGATGACTGTGGTGGCTTGTCAGAAGAAAAAATGCCGAAAAGGAAGTATGAGGAGGAAAGAGAGCAGAAGGTCTAGAGAGAGTCAAGGCGGTGAAATGATCGGCGAGACTAGAGCAACCAAGATTGTTTGAGCGGTTAACCCAGTGTCCGTCTATCTCTAACGGTGTTTCACAGTCCGAGTAACATCGTTTTAGAGGGCGGCGTCGAAGTACTGTATCCAAGGATCGCCCAAGCGAGAGGGAGCGCGCCGAGCCGAGTGAGGCGTTGTTTATCATTAAGAAAGTATCTCGTCATGCGTGGTGAACAGCAAGGCGAGAGACGAGTTACAGATAGATTAGTTGACCACCGTTCGTCCTGTGAATCTGATTCGCTGATGGTATGTATCAAAGTTGCAGACCGCAGAGCAGGGGTTAGAGATCCAACATGTATCGGCACGGTAGTTGGTTGGTCAGACCGCGAGGCACCGATGATTCTTTGCAGGTTGCTTCTGCGAGTGATATTGCTGCAGCATTTATGTATCGGCGATCCAAGCAGTGATCTACAACGCCTATCAACGCCGGGCTCATCGCCAAGAGCAACGCTGCCTACTAATTAAAGATTTTGCTGTTGGCCACGAAGAGATGCCCCCTGATCGACAAGAAGACGACACATTGGGTTTGCAGACGCCCAATGCGAGTTTGCATATTACTATGTACATTGCACACATGTGAAGTGCCGCGGTTGGTTCCATTATCAAACAATACCCCGATGGGCGAGCGCGTGGGTGCAGGGATGGCGATCGTGGGACGTATGGATCAGCCTTGAGCCCTGCAAAAACTCCAGGGTTATCCGTCGTGGGCTCATGTCGACGTCCGCAATGTCCGGTTTGTTCCAAGTAAGTAAGGTACTTTTGCGGTATTTTGGCAAGCGATCAAGAGACTTGTATCGGCCCCGTCGCTTTTGTAGGAAGCTGATAGATAAACACAAAAAGGGAGAGGAATCTCATCTCGTTGGCTGAGTGACCCACCCCCAGCAAGGAACTTTTTTTTCTTCGTCGAAACCTTCTGGAACACCTGTCACGAGCCATCCCCTGACCCTTTGACCTTAGCCTCGCTCCGGGGCTTTGGAATGCGTCTGCGTGAGAGTCAGATGGCGGCGGCCCAAAGTAACCCAGGGTGGTACTCTGTACAGCATCGTGACATCCATCATCGTATCCGCTCTCGGCAGCAGACGAATCCATTGCTTTGGAACCGAGAACGAAATTATTAAGAGTCTATCTAGATTCTAGAGAGGTGGTTGATGCGCACGCCACATGCAGGGACCGTCGCCTACTCTATTCTGTTCAAGAGAGAGGGAGAAAAAGAGGCCGAAGCGGCTTTTCTTGTCTCTCTCGTCTCCTTTCTCCTCGTTCACAAGGTGGAGATCGTCACACGTACCATCACCGTTTGGCTGCCAATAAGGTACTTGGGAAGCCTGCGAACTTAAGGCCCCCCGCGTAAACGGCTCGACTTTCCATCTGCACCAAGTTGCACAGATAATGCGCGATGAAACACAATCATCATACCAAGTTGTCTGTGCGAAAGCCTCGTCTTGTTTATGATTGTTGTCATCATGATCATGGCCAGCTGCTGCCCAGTCCCTATTCGGGTTAGAGGCCGTTATTTGATGGGTTCACTTGACGTTGTTGAAGATGGTGATGCTACGCTGCTCTTGTCCAGTCTCGTATTGAAAGTCGAGTTCGAGGACATTTTGTACTAATAAACGACTTCTTTCACCGCGAAATAACAGGTCTGGTCCCTTGCAACCGGCGCACGCGATGAGTGGAGCTGAGTATCCACGAGTCTCCATAAAGTGCCTCAGCATCGGGTTTTCCCCTCACAGCTTGATCATCTAGACTCGCTCTAGACAGCTCTGCCGACGCGGTTCGGTTCTTGATTCATTGCTTGTTCCCGTTTCTTTCCCAGTCTAGAGGCTCAGCTTACACGCAACATATTAAAAACTCCAATGCCTCCCCCCCCGAAACTTCTCCGCTAGGTAGCCTGGAGTAAGGACCTGTCGGGAGTTCGGTGTCATTCAACGGTCGGCTGGTAAAATGAGCCGGCATCTCGAGGTCTTTGTTAGTCCTTGGTGCTTCATTGGCTACTCTCAAGTGGCTGGCCTTGTCGTGTTAGAGCTAAGGTAGGTAGTCGAGCGGAACAAGTTCCACTCCCATCCTTTCCCCTGGGTGCTTTCCTCAAGCCGACGCTCGGAGGCATTGGAGGAAATCAAGGAATAGCAGGGATATGAGGTTATCTTGTCCTGGAAGCCTGATCCCTGGAAATGTTGCTGGAGGAAGCTGGAACCGCTTCCTGGAGGGACTATTTTCGTAACAACTATCCAACCGGAGGACTCTTATTACAACAGCTTACACTTTTTTTCATTGCAGGATGTGGTTCATGCTAATAGGACTAGGTTGAGTAGAGCAAATCGGCAGTTGTCTATGCTCGTCAGAGAGGACAGTCATCGTGATGCTTGATACGTGAGGTAATTGTGTTATTGGAACCTCTTACGGTGAGGTTCCTCCAAGTCGTCTAGACTGCAGATTCGTCATCATAGAGTAGACAAAAACCTTCGATAAGTGGAGAACAAGAACATTCGTTGGCTTGCCCGCGTTTCTCAACCGAAGTCTGTAATCAATTCAGGGCAGATGCTGTCCGTGCGTGGACAGCTGAAGCCGTCATGACTTTTATTCCCCTGTCAGTATTGAACACGAAACTGGTCTCTGACATTCAGCCCTTAATATAATTAATACATACATACGTGATGCCCAATATTCTTAATTATCGCACAGGGCACACCGCACGCCCAGGCAAATGCTAGCACCAGGGGTGATTTAATTGTTTTGGCTGGGCTGCCGTTAGTTGGCGTTTAACCATGGACGTGCCGGGTGCCGCGCTGGCTTCCATTACCCTAGACTGTCAGCTAGCAGCAAGGCCAAGCCTAAAGGTCCACTCGGATCACCTGCTCCCCCTCCCACTAAAGAAGGAAAAAAAGGTGCCCACAGAAGAAATGGATCATGGCACTCGCATGGATGGATCCATTGCCAACCCAATAGCTGCATCGCCATTAACCCAACCATACACACTCTACACTCTCTTTCTAGTGTACAGAGTATCCACAATATGGAAGCAATGGAGCCCTGTTAGTGCTCCCCCATGTCCATCCATGTCGCGTCCTATTGGATCCCAATGATTGAAATATCCCATTCTGCTCAAACGGTTTTCCCAGGTTCACGAGGGGTCGGTTTTGTCCTTTTTTGTTTAAAAAAAAAAAAAAAAAA